>PVKM010044555.1:0-12202 GCA_004027735.1 Carollia perspicillata | reverse complement strand
ACAGTCTGATGGGAACTCCTTTGTAGGGTACTGTCCCCTTATCTCTTGCTGCTTCTAGAATTCTCTCCTTCATTTTAATCTTGGCTAATGTAATTATGATGTGCCTTGGTGTGTTCTTCCTTGGTTCCAACTTCTTTGGGATTCTCTGAGCTTCCTGGACTTCCTGGAAGTCTATTTCCTTTCCCAGATTGGGGAAGTTCTCCTTTATTATTTGTTCAAATAAATTTTCCACTTGTTGCTCTTCCTCTTCCCCTTCTGGTACCCCTATAATTCGGATGTTGGAACGTTTAAAGTTGTCCTGGAGATTCCTAAGCCTCTCCTCTTTTTTTTGAATTCTTGTTCCTTCATTGTTTTCTGTTTGGTTGTTTCTTTCTTCCTTCTGGTCCACTCCATTGGTTTGAGTCCCAGTTTTCTTCCCATCACTATTGGTTCCCTGTGCATTTTTCTTCATTTCACTTACTGTAGCCTTCATTTTTTCATCTAATTTGTGACCAAAATCAATCAGTTCTGTGAGCATCCTGATCACCAGTGTTTTGAACTGTGTATCTGATAGGTTGGCTATCTCTTCGTTGCTTACAAGTATTGGCTATGAGGCTTTGATTTGCTTCTGTTTGAGTCATTTTTGGTCAGGTGGTGCCTGTTACATATGAGGGGCGGAGCTTTGGGTGTTCACCAGGGCAGGGCAACCCAGTCTCTGGGTTGCAAGGCTGTCTGTGGGGATGGGGTCAGAGAGGGATCAATGGTGCTTGCTTTCATCTCTCTTGCATTTCAGTCCCCTCTGCCACTTCCAACAAGCAAATTGGGCCCTTCTGTTGCTAGTTTCTGGGTGGGTGAGCTTATGTACATTGTAGGACCCTGTGGGTCTCTCCAATGAACTCTCCTGTGAGGCTGGGAGTCTCTCCCAGCACCTTTTCAATCAGTGTTTTTAGGCTTTATTTCCCGTCGCTGGGGCCCTGGGTTGCACAGTCTGTCTCACTGCCCATTTTTGCCTAGTTAACTGCACGCAAATGTGTGACTGCTGTTGGTCAACCGCCCTGCGTGCTCTGCTTGTTTCCTCCCCGTGTCCGGGGTCTGCTAGTCCTGAGCCACCTACACTCCTGGGTCTGGTAGCCACTGCCTTTTCCTGCTGAGTTCCCTCTCCCCCAACCATTGACTCTGCCCCTCTTACCCGTCTGGTCAAATGATTGTTGGAGTCCTGTAGTTCAATTTTCTGTCTGTTCTGGTTTTGTTTTTGTTTCTAAATCTTTGTTGCCCTTAAATTTGGTTGTGTGAGGAGGCACAGTGTTTCCACCTACACCTCCATCTTGGCCGGAAGTCCTGTGATCTATTTTGAATAGAAAAAAGTAGATTGTAATGATCAAAAGGAGTGTTTCAGGAATTTTTAAAAAAATTATAAAGATCTTCTGGGACAGTCCAGCACAGTGTGTGGACAAAAGTGATCTTTATCTTTATGATTTAATTTGGAGAGAAGTGGATGCTTGCCATATTCTCCTGAAACTTTACCAGTAGAGATTCATTTTTTTTCATTCAACACTTTTTCCACTGTGAAAATGTAAATTCTGGAAAGATATTTAATGCATTCAAGTCACATGGCTCTAACTGTTTTAGTGTGATTTAATTGATTTGTTTTCTCAGGTGGGAGCTCATGACACATGAAAACTTGTTCTTGAGGGAGATACAAAGCCAGGCCCCCAGGTTTATTACCAGGAGGCCAGTGGGCAGAGCCAGGCAGCAGAGTGATAGTGTGGGAGTAGAGTACCTGGGAATCCAGCAATGAGCCTGAGGACATAAGGTACTTCTCAGAAGAGAGGGGAAAGGAGAGAGAAAAGACAGGGAGAGAGTCCTGAAAAGAAGGGGAGACACACTTATCCCCAAATACACCCAGAGGTGCCATGGGCTGCTGGAATACAGGTTCTCCACCAGAACACCATGTTTCAAACCTGTCTAGAATGGCAGCCAAGAGTACTGCTGAAGGGCTAATCCTAGCTCACCTTGGGCCTCTGTCACTCTTAGTGGTTACTTCTTAAAACTACTAGACATCTGTCACACTCTGAAGTTTCTGAAGTGTCCTTCATATCCCCAACCCTTTTTCCCAACTAGTTACTGCTTATAAGTTCTGTCTGGAAAAAACACAGCCACTGTTAATATAAGAAGAACAGTTTGTATGACATTGAGGTAACCTGGCAGCCAAGGAGAGTGGACTTGAATGTGCATGTGTGAACAATGACGACTTCACTGTACTAGTCAGTGAGGGTGGTAGATGCTGTTGAGTAAGCAGGTGTATTGTGTGGCCGTCAGTCATTCAAAATAACTGAGTGAGTACAGCAACAACCCAGATTTGGCTTTTCCCAAGACTTAAATCATCTTTCAAGGGGAAAAGATTTCAGATGAGATTTAGGGAAATACAACAGGGCAGCTCATGGCAACTGGGAGAACTATGTGAGGTCCCAAGGTGCCTACCTTGAAGGGGACTGGGGCATCATTGTCTGATGTATGACGTTTCTTGTATCTTGTACCTTCTTCAATAAATGTCTCTATTTTTCATATTACATGGCTGGATACCTTTCTGAACAGACCTTGTATATTTCACAAATACATTCCTAACTCGTCCCTCAGATTGTGAAGGATGAGCCCTTCTTGCTCACAGCACCCAGCCTCTCAGTCTCAGTGCCTCAGCTACCCTTGCTGCTTTGTGCTTCCCCAATGACCATCTCTTATCTCATTAGACCATAAGGGCCTGGAGACTGAGCAATGCTATTTATTTTTATATTCCCAGTGCTGAGCATAGTAGAGACCCTCAAAAACAACAGTAATACAAAAGTTTTTTTAAACAAATGAATAGTTTACTGTATTATGTTTATAAAAATGTGGCAGTGGATCAGTCTTTATTTCTCTGAGTAAATAAACCATGGGTTTGGGAAATAAGTATTATTTTCCAAGGGCTTTGCAGCAGATGGGCTCCTTTTGTGGGTAGAAAGCTATTTGTGAATACCATACCATCCTCACAATACTTGGCCAGGGCAAGAAGAAAAATGAAAAAGTGGTCTGAGTCCATGGGAATTTATGACTTGCCCAAATCTGGGGAGTGTGTAAAACAATGGGGGGAAGAGGACGATGAGATGTGTTCAACATGGGTCAACTGGTCATGGGTCATTTTGGATAAAAGATGAAGGGAGATGTTAACAAGAAAGGCAGAGCCTGGGACAGGAGTGCATGGGCTTGCTGAATACTACCAGTACCTCGGCCTGGCTGGGAAACTCAAATTCTCACTTATAATTGTTATCCATTGTCATCCTCTGGTGATAGGGAGAGAACAGAATGGGATGCAGAGAATAAGGTCAAGAACTTGGGCCAAGGGCAGCAGGAAGGCAGGAGAAGGGAAGAGTGAAAGTCACCCCACCTGACAGATGACAGGCGCCTGCTGAATGCGTTTTCTGCTCTGATGGGCTTTGAAAATAGGACACTCATCCCTCCACCTCTCCCCTCCACTCCAATACACTCTCCTGGAGAGTTCAAAGCCTCTATGCACATGAGTTCTTAATTTCTAAGGCACTGAAGCAAGGCAAAATATATCTTTCCCACTTGTAGTTTCACTGACAAATTATTTACAAAGCTAAAAGGCCTTTTTGCTGGCCTTTGGAAGAGGTTCCTTTTGTTCTTTGCCATGTGACTAAAAAGCAAAAGCAAATCTGAGTGCAGAAACAACTGATACACCGTTGAACCAGATAACATTTGTTAATTTAGTCTGTAGGAAACTGTTCTTGGACAACAGGTACAGATGGGTTATGGGGTTGGGATTTGGTCTGGAAACACCATATATCACAAAGGTACCCTGAACTGGGTACCCTGAAACTGAATTACTCCTACCTCTTTCCCGTGAGGGAGGGCAGAGGTCACACAACTTACAGCCATGGAACCTTGAAAAGGAAAGGCCACCACTGGGCCCATACTCCTCTTGACTAATGGGGAGGCCCTGTCTCTTAGACCAACCTTTCTGTAGAGGTCCCCTGCCCTGTTATGTCTGGTAAAAGTCAAACCAAACCTTAAAAGACTAGGGCAGTGATTTTCAAATAGTGTGCCACAGTAATTTTTAAAGCTTGCAATACCTGACTATTTAGTCAGAGGTACTGACCTCTTTTCCCTTAGATTGTCCAATAAAAAATGACAACAACCCACAGAATAGCCATCTGATGTAAATGCCCCTTCTTAACCATAAACATGTAAGTCTTATAATAGAATTTCATCTTGATGGTCAAATTGCATAATTAGGTTGAAACTGATTGGTTTATTCTTGATACCAGAAATCCAGGTATGAGGATGACAGGTGTGTATACAGGGCAATACTGCAATGGAATTCTGGCACTAACCAACCACAGTAAACACACTCTCCTTAAGTTCAAGGACACTATTCCTCCCAAAATTCCCCTCACTGAGACATCAGCCATGAGTTCCAGGGTTCCCAGCCTACCCACACTTGTGGCCGACTGTCTACAAATTCACAACTTTCTCAGGTTCAATAATTCACTAGAATGACTCATAGAGTTTAGGAATGCACTATACCTTCAATTACAGTTTAATATAAAAGATACAAATCAAGACCAGTCAGAAGATTAGACCCATTGGGCAAAATGTGGGAGGGTTCCAAACTCAAAGCTTTCATGTCTCTTAGTGAAATCAAGGTGCTCTACCCTCTTGTCTTATTGACCTATGGTTACCAGAAGAAGCCTAATACTGTTTCAATGTCCAGAGTTTTTATTGTGGTTTCATTAAGTAGGCATGGGTAATTAAATCTTTGATCACATGATTGAACTCTGTCTCCAGCCTCTCTCCCCTCCCTGTAGGTTGGGCTGATATCACCTGGTTCAAAGCCTTACCCCTGTAATCAAGTGGTTAGTCTTTACACACAACCTGTGCTGAGTCAGTTCATTCCTATAAACTCAGGCATGGTCCCAGGGGCTGGCCATGAAGAGCAAAGACATTGCTGTCACCTGAGAAATGCCAAGGGTTTAGAAACTCTCTCCTAGGAGCCTGGGACAAAGACAGGACATATTCTTTGTTATGCAACAGGGAGAATTGCCTTAGACATTGAGAGGGACTTGACCTTCAGGCCCTACTTTATACTCACCGGTAGTGAAAACTGAATAAATGCTGACATTTGCCTGATGAGTGATTCCTTCCAGATATAAATTAGATAGGTTAGTGAATAATCAGCCAAATGTTTGAAACATATCATCAGTCATTTGTTCATACCATTCATTTATTCATTTACTCATTGAACAAATATATAAAAAGCTACTAAGTGCTAGGCATGGTTTAAATTGTCACCAAGTGTGACCTGCAATTGATTTCCACAGTGCTAGTGGGTCGACATTATCCAAGAATGAATACCTCAGAATCTGGGAGAAAAGACATTATTCCTGAAGATTTAGAGCTTGTTGGGGTCAGAGTTAAAAGTGGGGTGGGAGGGTGGCTAACATTATCAATGCCCTCAGTCTGTGCATGAGCCAGTTGGGTGCATGCGGTTGGGTGCCTATCTTCGAGTCATTCCTTGAATCTTCACATAAACCCACAGGATAGATGTCCTAATAGATGGGTGAGGCAAATAAAGAGGTTGAGGTGCATGTGAATATAAATGTGACAGAACCAGTGAGAGAAGGGCTGGGAATGAACCAAGTCTTCCTGACCCCAAATGCCACCACCTCCCCTTCCATTGCATCGCTCCTGACATCACTCTCACTTAGGTTGCTCCTCAGAATGGCAGCTCTCCTGAGTTTGGGTTTCAGGGTGTTCAGGGCTTAAAGGGTACCATTTCTTTTAAGGGAAGAGATTTCTGTTGACTCTTAGGTAGCAATTGAGCCACACTAAAGAAAAGTAATATTCAACTTCCCCTAAAACCTGTGTATTGTCTCAGTTGAACTGGGAATATTTCTTTGTCTGTTTTCTTCTTTTTTCATTTGGGAAAAAGTTCCAAGTATCTTTTCTCCCTGACTCTACTTCCCCAATAAGAGCTATAACAGCCAGGCATAGTATTATTATTGCTATGTATCAGATTACCTCCAAAATGGAGCAGTTTAAGACAACAAGCATTTATTATCTCACACAGTTTGAGAGTCAGTAATCCATGAGTGCCTTAACTGGGAAGTTCTGTTTTTGGACCTCTCATCGAGTTGCAGTAGAGGTGTCGACTGGGGCTGCAGTCACCTGAAGGCTTGGCAGGGGGCAGGAGGATTCACGAACAAACTCTCTCAGGTAACTGTAGATAAAAGCCCTCAGTTACTCACCACACGGACCTCTCCATACAGATGATCATAACGGCCATGGCAGCTTGCTTTCCCTAGAGTGATAAGACAATGGTGGGGGTAGTGGGGGCGGGGCGGGAAGCACAATTGAGTCAGAAGCTTTAATATCTTTTGTTGCCTAGTCTTAGAAGTAACATACCAGAATTTTTGTTGTATTTCCCTGTTCACACAGTCTAACCCTGATACAATGTGGGAAGGGACTGCCAAGAGGCATAAATCATTGCGGGGCATTTTAGAGATTGAATATCAGCATCTCCAACCCCCATCACCAATGATTCATGTTCTTCACACAAGTTAAATACACTCACCATCTCCTAAGGCCCATGCCCTTCTTCCTCTGCCAAATATTATCCCATCACAGTATCAGCTCAAAGCTCAATTCTCACCTCAAAATCAGGTCCAGGTGCAGAAGAAGCCTGTGACATAAGGAGACAACTTATCTGTCTTTCACACACTCAGCCTTGGTGGAAATAGGAAGGGGACAGCTGCACAGACATTTCTGTGCCAAAGGAAGGGAACTGAGAGCACAAAGGAACCACACACAGGTCCAGGGCTGTTCTGAAACCCCACTGAGCAAATGCTAGAAGTTCCTAGATTAAGACTCAGTTCCACACCTGCCTAGAGAAAGCACCATGGCTCTTGGTTCTATCCTGCGAGTCGTCTTTGTTTTTCATGACACGTAACACATAATACTTCATATGGCTCATTGTCTCAGCCTTCTCTGCTTCTAGAAGTTAGGGGGACCAATGCCTTCTTTTCATTTTGAACCATCCGCGTCAGTCTAAGCTGGTAGTACTTCTCAGGGTATAATTCTTTTTAAAACACATGGGTCTCATGGGAATCTAATTGGGGTTTACTCTACTAGACAAAAGCCATACCCATACATTTCTTCACTGTAAGCCCCCTCTACCTTGGATTTCTGCTGAAGAATAGTTCTTTTAAGTTTCTTAGAAGCCCTATTGTATGATTGAGAGGATCTGTGAAGCATACCCTTAATATTTTGAGGGATCTTTTTCTTTTTGACTGAATGGTACTCTGAGGCACCGTCTTTAATATTATTGAAACCTTAACAAAGGATTTTATAGTCACACACTTGCTTTTATCTTTGGACTATGTTATTCTCAAAGTGTCCTGTATTTGATCTTTGCTCAGAAGCTATTTCTTAATTTCAGCATCAACTGCCATCTGGAAAGGTTGGGAATTTTCAAAAACAGCAAGTCATGGCTGCTTTCTTCTCAATGTGTGTCTCTAGTCTCACTTTTTACTATAACCAGCAGGAATGAAACAGGTGGTACTTTCAACTCTCTGTCTGAGTATCTCCCTATTTACATCACCCAGTTCATTAAACTTTCTGCCACTGAATAACATGGCTCCCCTTTCCTCCAGTATCCAGTAAAACTTTCCTCACTTTCCTTTAAGCCTCAACAGCAGCCTCAAATTTAAATTCTTCTAATATCGTGTTGAAGGCCATTTAAGATTTCATTAACGCTCTCTGTACAGTCCTCACTATTTCCCACTGCCTCCTTCCAAAGACACTCTCACATTTTAAGCATTTGTTATGGTAGCATTCTACTTCCAGTTACCAGAATCTGAACCGGTTATCTACTGTTGTGTAGCCTCAAAACACAGTAGCTGAAGATAAAAGTTTATTATGTTGCCAAGTATCTAGAAGTGAGGAACTGGAGTGGGTCAGCTAGATGGGCCTGTCTCAGTCTCCCACAAGATGAAGTTGATCCATTCTCAGGGCGGCGGTCATCTGAACACTTGCGTGTGGCGGGAGGAGGATGTGCCTCTTGGAAGGAGACTTCCGTTCCTCACTTCATGGCCTTCTCATGACATGCCAGGTGGCTCTCAACAGAGAGATCGTTTTCTGAGAGCGGGAGAGAGTGACGAAGACAGAAGCTGTGTGTTTTTCTATAACTTTATCTCTGAAGGGACGTGCCATCACTCTGCCATATTCTAGTTGTCACACAGGCTACCCCTGGAGCAATATGGCAGGTGACCACACAAAGATACTATAGGAGGTGGAGATCATGGGGAGCTGGGTGATGAGCTTGATCATTGCCGACACCTGCTCTCCCAGGCACTCCGCTGCAGCAGTCTCTGAGCAGTTTCTGTAGCCTGCTCAAAGCTTGCCTCAAACCCGCTGTTATAATATCAAGGGGTGGGCCCCTTCCTCCTGTGAATACTGTATATATGATCTTAGTGTGCCTTTTAAATAGAGCCATAAACTGTTTTCTCTGCATTGGTGGTGGCAGGCAATGCTCTCTGAGAAATTTGCAGAGGAAGGGAGGAAACAGATGAGCACCTGTTTCTGCCAGAGCAGAAGCACACTGCAAACCTGCAGTCCGACCTGTCCTTCTGAATTTAATTTGGTGTCAGCTTATCGTCTGGGGAAACCAGAGACGTAGTGGCACCACTGTGCACACATTCCATTTTTGAATATAGAAGTCCTGGATGCAAGTGTTGCATGGGAGCATATGCCATGTGACCCCTACCAAAATTCCTACCAAGGCACAGAAGCTGAGGAGCCTTGGCTCTTGGTTCAAGATTTGCTAAAGAACAAGCATTGTTCCTAGGGCTTGTCCATGTAGAGAAGCCCTGTTCTGGCTTCAGTTGCCACCTCCCTTTCCAGGTGAAAGTCCTCAGGCAAGGAGCCTGGGTTCTCTCTGGACCCAGGGCAGGCAGGGGCTCCCAGCCTTGTACTTGGAGCCAGGCCTCCACTAAGGTCACCTCTGGGAGTGCAGATTCTTTGCCTGAGCCCCAAGTGCAGCTCTGAGATATTTAGGCTTTATTGTTCTGATTTCTTAAACCATGGAATTATTAAATGTCTGCAAGAGAATTTAAATATTAAACATACTTAAACACACATATGTATATGTATATACATAATGTATAGTATAAACTCTTATAGGATTTAGAGAATATATATATATATATTGTATATACATATATATATGTATATACAATACACATGACTTTAAAATATTCTTTAGCAAATACTTATTTGCTCTGCACACTAGAGATGTAAGTGAAAAAAAACCCCAGGCATTATGGCATTTACTCATACATTCTTACAAGGAGAGAAAAACAAAAGCTAAATAAATGATTATGTGGTATATTAGAAGAGGTCAAGTATTCTGGAAAAATTAAAGTAGGGAGGGGTATAAGGGGAGCCAGGGAGGCAGAAGATTATAGTTTTATATAGAATGATTAGGAAAGGCCTCATTAAGCTGGTGAAGGAAGTGAAGGGGCAACAATCATTCCGGGCAGCAGAAACAGCAGGTGCAAAGGTCCTGGGGCCTACAGATGCAAACATTCTCCAAAGCCATAAGAGAAATCCACCCAAGTGAAGGGAGCAGTGGCTGCAAGTGAAGACTGATGCTGCAGGGCTGGTTCTGCCATCAACTCTCTGGAAAGATTCCTTGCCCTTCTCAGAGCCAAGTTTCCCCAGATGAAAAGCTGACATTGAGAACAGGCAGCACAATGTAGAGGGAACAAAACTGACTGCAGAACCCACTAGAGCCTATGTCCTATCCAAGTCCCTTGGTTTTCCTCCATCATTAGTCTTTTTTGTGTGATCTAATATGCTTTATTTTTTTTGTAGTTTCTTTTTTATTTTCTTCTTCATGGTGCTTAACAAGACGACAGAAAAATGATGTTTTAGCTTCTAGGTTAACATTTTGCACTTGATTTTTTAAAATTTAAATTGTTGTTGAAGTACAGTTTTCTGTCTTTTACTCCCATCCCAACCCACCCACCCAGCCCTCCACTCTCCCTCCCATTTCCACCACCCCTAGTTTTTGTCCATGTGTCTTTCATATTTATTCCTGCAAACCCTTCCCCCTTTCCCCTGAAATTCCCTCCCTTCTCCCCACTAGACACTGTCAGATTGTTCTCTATTTCAGTGTCTTTGGTTATATTTTGCTTGTTTGTTTGTTTTGTTGTTTAGGTTCCTGTAAAAGGTGAGATCATATGGTATTTGTCATTCACTACCTGGTGTATTTCGCTTAGCATAATGTTTTCCAGTTCCATCCATGCTGTTGCATAGGGTAGGAGCTCCTTCTTTCTTTCTGCTACATAGAATTCCATTATGTAAATGTACCATAATTTTTTGATCCATTCATTTCCTGATGGGCACCTAGGTTGCCTTCAGCACTTGGCTATTGTAAATTGTGCCGATATGAACATTGGGGTGCATAGGTTCTTTTGGATTGGTGTTTCTGGGTTCTTAGGGTACAATCCTAGCAGTGGAATTGCTGAGTCAAAAGGCAGATCCATTTTTAGTTTTCTGAGAAGATCCCATACTGTTTTCCATAGTGGTTGTACCAGTCTGCAACCCCACCAACAATGCACAAGGGTTCCCTTTTCCCCACAACCTCTCCAACACTTATTGTTTGTTGCTTTGTTTATGATGGCCATTCTGACTGGTGTAAAGTAGTATCTCATTGTAGTTTTAATTTGCATCTCTCTGATAACTAATGATACTGAGCATCTTTTCATGTGCCTCTGGATCCTCTGTATGTCCTCCTTGGAGAAGCGTCTGTTCAAATTCTTTGCCTATTTTTTAATTGGGTTGCTTGTCTTCTTAGAGTGGATTCGTGTAAGTTCTTTGTATATTTTGGAGATTAACCCTTTGTCTGAGGTATCATTGGCAACTATGTTTTCCCATACAATTGGTTCTCTTTTTATTTTAATACTGTTTTCTTTAGCCATACAGAAGCTTTTTATTTTTGATGAGATCCCATTTGTTTATTCTTTCCTTTATGTCCCTTGCTCTAGGGGACATATCAGTACAAATGTTGCTGTGTGAGATATCTGAG
Organism: Carollia perspicillata; assembly: GCA_004027735.1. Classification (NCBI taxonomy): domain Eukaryota; kingdom Metazoa; phylum Chordata; class Mammalia; order Chiroptera; family Phyllostomidae; genus Carollia; species Carollia perspicillata. Next base: position 1,080 of record PVKM010044555.1, on the reverse strand, counting down.
ATTTTCCTGCCTATGTTCTCTTCTAGGACTTTAATGGTGTTATGGCTTATATTTAAGTCTTTTATCCACCTTGAAATTATTTTTGTGTATGGTGTAGTTGGTGCTTGAGTTTCATTTTTTTGCACATAGCTGTCCAGTTCTCCCAACACCATTTGTTGAAAGGCTATCTTTATTCCATTTTATATTGCTGCCCCCTTTGTCGAATATTAATTGACCATAGAGACTTGGGTTTATTTCTGGGCTCTCTATTCTGTTCCATTGGTCCACATGTCTGTTCTTATTCCAGTACCAGGCTGTTTTGATTACAGTGGCCTTGTAATACAGTTTGGTATCAGCTATTGTGATCCCTCCTACTTTGCTCTTCTTTTTCAAAAGTGCAGCTGCTATTCGGGGTCATTTATGGTTCCATATAAATTTTTGAAGTGTTTGTTCTATGTCTGTGAAATATGCCATTGGTACTTTCATAGGTATTGCATTGAATCTGTAAATTGCTTTGGGTAGTATGGACATTTTGATGATGTTAATTCTGCCAATCCATGAACACAGTATATGTTTCCATTTGTTTGTGTCTTCCTTGATTTCATTCTTCAGTGTTGTGTAGTTTTCCACACACAGGTTTTTTAACTCCTTTCTCAGGTTTCTTCCTAGGTATTTTATTTTTCTTCTTGCTATACCAAATGGGATTTTTTTTTCTTGATTTCTGCTTCTGCTGTTTCACTGACAGTATACATCAAATGCCTTTGATTTCTGCATATTGACTTTTTATCCCACTGTTTTGCCAAATTCATTAATTAGGTCAAGCAGTTTTTTTGTAGAGTCTATAGGATTTTCCATGTACACTATCATATCATCTGCAAACAGTGAGAGTTTTGTTTCCTCCTTTCCAATTTGGATGCCTTTTATTTCCTTTTCTTGTCTGATTGCTGTGGCTAAAATTTCCAATACTATATTGAATAGAAGTGGTGAAAGTGGACAACCTTGTCTTGTTCCTGATCTTAGTGGAAAAGATTTTAGTTTTTGTCCATTGAGTATGATGTTGGCTGTAGGCCTCTCATATATGGCCTTTATTATGTTGAGGAA
>PVKM010044554.1:0-12204 GCA_004027735.1 Carollia perspicillata | reverse complement strand
TGTACTGAAAGCAACAAAGTTTAGACATTAAATTTATATGTATCCATTGGCGACAGAGTTCTTGAAATCTCTTTTTTCATTCGTCACCAATTCAATGTATGTTGAATGTGTTTATGACTTATGAGTAGTGCTTATGACATTAGAATATTATGACTCAAGTGTTTACTGATAGGGGAATAGATATGCAAATCTGTAAAGTCGAGTAGTACAAAAACTACAATTTCTTAAATGGCAAACCAAACCCAGACTTCAGAGTCCAGAAAATCAAAATGGACAAGCATGACCAAAGAGTGCTGTGTGGGAGAATGGCATGCTTGTAAGCTATGGAAGGACAGGTGGAGAAGCATGGTGTCCGTGAGAAGGTGAACTGACATAAACAAAGGTGTGTGTCTGGGAGTGCAAGACTATAGGGACAAGATTGTATCATTAGAAAATGACTGTATGAGAACAGTAGAGAGAATAGGTTCTCAGTGAATATTAAAACACACTCTAAATATTTCATTTTTTCCCCTCAAGTTGTTAACAGTAGAAGTAGAGTTCTTTCAGTCTCACAAGGAAGGGATTTCCTGAGACATGCACAGGATAGGGCTCTGTCGTGAACTTAATGATGATATAAAATTCAAATGGTTGCTGTCTTGACTTCCCAATGTCCCATCTCCACCTGGCTCATCATGGAAAAAGTCCAATCTTATCTTCGGTAGGACCGGGATAAAGGCCACTGCCCAGAGTTTCTGCTGCATATTACAGTCCAGTCCAGCCCAGCATCCAGCTAGGTTAGCATGTATTCCCAGATGCAGTCCATTGTTGTGCTGCAGTATGCAGGCTCCCTTCTGCAGGACATGGGCTATGCAGCTGCTAAGACCACATGGCTATGAAAAGAGCATACATGAGCACATGGGGTGAGTGCAGGTCCCAAGCCAGAAAGAAAGAGAGAGAGAGACAGAGACAGAGACAGAGACAGAGACAGAGAGAGATTGAAAGTACCCCTTTGTTCCCCTAGGGTTATAATCAGGAGATTGGGTTTGGGATGGACCAGGTGCTTTCTCAAAATGACCAATCAATTTCCCAAGTTTTCATAGGCTTACACCCGCAGTGAGACTCGTAGGCCTCTATGGTTAAGCACTCCCCCAGAGCTGCCCCCACCTGCCAACCTGCAATCTGGTACCAGAGAGGGAAGGGAGGAGTGTTGATCCCCTTGGCAGAGCACTGCTGTGATCCTCAGGGGTGTGAAAAGCTGTAGCTTCTGGCGAAGCAAACAGGCTTATGCTCCCTAGTTTATTAAGCTCAATATCTAGTTCCCTTTTGCTTCCCTTTTTCATCATTAATTAGTTGAATACCAATAGAAACAAAGTGACTGAAAGTTTGAATAGCTCTGTTGCTGCCCTGTAGAAAGCCAACACTGGCTAAATGTCACTACTAGTCAGTCGTCGTTATTGGCTGAGGCCAAGCAGATACATGGTATCTCTATAGTTACATTCAGCATATTTCAGACTCTAAAGTTCTAGTGGGTAATGGAATAAACTTCAAATTTTTATTTATATTTTCCTGTACAGTTTATTTTATTTGAAATAAAAATACAGAATATTATATATGACACTGGCATCCCAGAATTTAAAAATAAAACAACTCAACACATTCAGTTTCAAGTTATGTCTCATGGAATTAACAATAATAAATTCATGAAAGTAGACATTTTTATGTTTTAGTAAGAATATTCAATTTTTTATTCTTTCCACTTTTCTCTTCCTATGATTAAAATTGATAGTGAAGCATTTTATTTCCACCAAAGGGAAAAATAAAGGGATTCAAATGTTTTGACTATGGATTGTGACTTTAGGTATATATCTCATATGTTTCCCCATACACTCCAAGAGACAAAAGTCAAAGTTTAAATAACTCTCCCTAAACCAGAAATTTGCAAAATTTGAAATGTAACCCAGAACTTCCTGATAGTAAAATCCTAAGACCACAGTGGCATTAGCTCAAGTCATTAAGCTGTTGAAATTTGTTAGGGCTCTAGGAGAACCTTGGGCTATTTGAGAGAGGGAGAGGGAGAGGGAGAGGGAGAGGGATTTAGACAGGAACGCTGTAGTCATTAAAGTAGGAATTACCTACTTTGTAGATTTGGGGCATACATCAGACAGATTCCAGAAGAATGTAGTTGTGTTGATATGTCATTAAATATTCTTCTGAGAAGGTCTTATTCATTTTTTCTCTTTTTGCACTTTGTTTATCTTTATGTCTGTTGCTAGTGTTTTAATGGAATGTATAATTTCAAGTGCTCAGTCTTTCTAGTTAATACACTTAATAACATATTGATAAAATCACAGAACATCCAGGGCATTTATGAAGGCCAAATATTCTACATAATGTTAGACTTTACATAACTACTCTATTCAGCAAATATCTACAGAAACAGCTTTATTCAGAGAAATATGAATTTCAAAAGAGGCTTATCTGGGAGTAAATTCCAACAGTGATGATGACGATAATGGAAGTACTGATAGTTATGAAGTATTTATTAGGCATTATGAAGAATGCTTTATGTTGATCGTCACACTGGATCCTGACATCAACTGCCTATGAAAGCCATTCATGTTATTCCCCCTTTTTTATAAAGGAAAGACTGCAAGAACAGAAAGTTTAAGGAGGATTGCTCAAGGATGGAGAGGTACCATGGAGCCAGGATTCCGTCCATTCAATTAGCATTCAGTCTGCTGTCACAGTCACTACCTTCTGAGTTACTGAGTCCTTGCGAGATAATAGAGGAAAATACTGCGACTGATCCTGAAATGGATTTTGGAAGGATGCCTGCATCTTGGCAATGTGGTTTCAGAAGCGATCTGGTTTTCTTAGTCAAGTTTGGACTCTAGTAGCACTGGGAACCAAAGTTCTCATTATAAACGATAAGATGCCAGGAAGATGATTCTAAACACTGATGATTCGGTCTTTTTTACAACAGAAGAGAGAGTGAGAAGCTAAGAAACTAAATATTCATTTTGCTCCAAGTGCCCATTAGCTGTTTATGGTCTGCTTTATTTTTCCAGGGAATTGAATATTCTACAATTAATCTGGGCTGGCCTATGACTGCTTTGGCCAGTACAGTGAACTGGAAGTGACATTATGGCAACTTCTGCTCTGGACTTAAGAGAACTGGAAGTTTCCACCTTGATCTACACAAGCACTGGGCTTCCATGTAAATAGTTAAGCCACCCAGTTGCCTAGAGACAAGGTAAGAAGGCCCTGGGATGTTAAAGACAGGGGTCTCTCTGAGCCCATTCCCCCAGTTTTTTCCACTGAGGCACCAGGTATGTGAGTGGACTCACCTTCGAACCTCCACACATGTCCAAATATCAGCCGAATGCTAGCGAGTAACCGGGTCAGTACCTCACGAATCAAGAAATTGCCCTGAAAATCCCTGCTCAACTTCTTGACTTCCAAAATCACTGTTGTTTGGAAAGTTCTAAGTTTTGGAGTAGTTTGCTACACAGTAATTTTAATTTAAAATATATATATAAACACACAGATACATATACATACATATATACATATCCACATGACTACACAAACATATATACATATGCACACCTACATATATTTATTCTTCATAGGAAAATAAATTATTGCGGGTTGGCTTTCTATGTTCCTTTCCAACATTTCCTCTCTCTCTCTGTCTCTCTTTCACTTTTGTCTCTCTCTCTTTCTGTCTTCTACCTCACCTTTCTTTCCAGAACTGAAGGACATATACACATATGTGTACAGAAACATATATGTCGAATATTTCAGCTATGGTACTTGTAAATATGTTTTATGAGTCCAGGTAAACATAGTATTTGGGGGGTAAATAAAAGAGGAAATATGAAACTGACCTCCATAAAATTGTTATGCAATGAACACATGGAATATAACTTCTACAAATAATAAAATTATTATGATTCTTATCAGGAAATTGTACTCCATGGAAAGTAGCAAGACTATCTATAATATTAATGGAACTTTTTGATCAAGAGAATTAGAAATATAATTTATTTTTAAAAATATTAAATAAAATATTTTTATTAGATATTGAATAATTGCAGATATACTGCACTTAAGCAGATGGTATTTTCTTGGAAAATAATAATGAAATAATAAAAAATCTAGATATCTAGAACAAAAGTATTATTTTACCAAAATAGCAGCTCATGTTTTATAAAAAAAAATGGTGGGCTCAAAATTTAAACAGAAATGTGAAATATTAAACTATCATGTATGTATATTGTACATTGTTTTAATATTGGCATATTTCTATTCTTCTTCTTTTTTGTATCATTTATTTTTTATTTTTTATTTTTTGTGTATGATGGTTAAAATTCACTTAAAAAGGTTAAATAAATGCTTTATATGGGTTTTTAAATCAGTTATTATTTAAGAAAGGGCACTTATATGAGTACATTAAAACATCTGGAACATTTGTTGTTGAGGCAACTAAATTTAAAGCCATTTAATTAAAAATAATAAAATACTGCTTTACAAAAATATGCATATACCAATGACTGTCTAGTTCTACTAGTAATGGTATGATTGACAATATAAACTGATAAGGAATAAAAAATTGACAATTTCTCCTGTACTACCAGTTTACTTATTGGGTCATCTACTTTATTTTTAAAATAAAATGTTATTTTCCTTTTACAGTATGACTTTATTTTATAATGCATTATATTGTACTCTAATAATCTAAATAACATTGCCATTTTCAATAAGCTGCTTATCACATTGTACCATATGTATGTGTATATATACATATAATTTGTACATTTGCATATATGATATATACACATCACACATGTCACATGCAATACATGCAACACTGAAGCAAACTCATACATCTAATACCTAAAATTATCTTTATGATTTCAAGAGTGTGCATATGTATACATTGTATTTCCTTTGGCAAGTAATTTTTTAAATATTTTATTTATTTATTTTTAGAAAGAGAAGGGAGGGAGAAAGAGAGGGAGAGAAGCATCCATATGTGGTTGCCTCTTGGTTGCACTGGGGACCTGGGCTGTGACCCTGGCATGTGCCCTGACTGGGAATCGAACTGGCAACCATTTGCTTTGTAGTCTGGTGCTCAGTCCACTGAGCCATGCCAACCAGGGCACCTTTGACAAGTAATTTAGCATTGAATCCTTAAGATACTTGTGGAGAATTAAAATGACCATTAAGTTTTTGATAATAAGAATTAGAATGTAGCCAGGATAGTTGTAATATACTTAAGGTACAACATAAGAAAATTGCAAATAAATTGTAAAATATAGTAAAGTGATCCCTAGGCTTTTCAAGAATGCTGATACATTCTTACTGCCTTTGATCTTTCAAATATAAGACTAAAGTGAAAACAACAAGATTAATTATGTAACCTCATTAATTATGACACTACCTCTATTTTCCTGGAAACTTTAAAGATGGTATGATACACAGATGTTTAGCAATTTCAGTGGGAAATATTATACTGATTATATAACTTTGACCAATAAACACTTTAGTTTTATATGTCTGATTGTCATTAACTCACGAAGTCATTATTAATTAACAATTAACACATGCCCATTATGACTTCAATATCACTGATAAGCAATTGGTGAGATATGTGAACAGAAAAATGAATTATGAATATCATTTACAAGAACAGATGCAGGTCACAGAAAGTAACAGAAACATTAAAAAGGTTAGAGAAACATAAAAGTTGTATAGAAAAAGTCTCATTTATGAGAAATAGGTTTTCTCATGTGTTGAAACCTTACCTATCCACACTCCTGAATGATTCAAATGAGAGATAATCATACTTTGGGTACATTTTTAGCATTGGCTAGGTGTAAGCAATGCATTAAGTTACTTAAGCATATGGTACTCTATTTATCTAGCAGCTAAATGGTAATAAAAGAATGTACAATATAGAAGGGAATTGTATTCTGATTTAAATCATAGTCACAAAACATGTGAGGGCTGGTTGAGTTATGTAAATGTAAATGGTGTTGTTTTACTGTGTGATAGAATGAAACAGAATACATTATTAATTGATAACCTGAGGCATTAAAGTTAAGTATATCATTATGTGAGCAGAGTTTTGGTCTTTTGACAAAGAGAGTGAATAGAAAGCATTTAACCCTTAAAAAATGAGTCTGGAAGAAGAACACTTAGAGTTGTAGGGTGGACACCTTATCAAAACGTCTATCAGCACCTGAGATAGATCTTAAAGGAGCCGACAGCTAGGAGTGGGGCTGCTGAACACAGTCCCTGTGCTGGGCAGCAAACCCCTCCTTAACGAGGGCCCAGGACCATGCATGTGTGTCTACCACACAGTAATTCTCATTTGTTTCCACTAATTTGCAGTTCAAGCCCCTCCAGTCTTGATCGAAGCTGCACACTACCCTGAAGATGCTCACATGATATTACCTTCAGTAGTTGTCTTGCCAAATCCATTGGATAATATCTGCTACCATCTCACGACCAGCAAACTGGATACAATGAACTATTCCTGCCCTTCCCAAAGACTACTTTTTGTCTCTCTCGACTTTACTTTCTTTTCTTTTTACTTTCTTTCCTTTTATATTGCCATCACAAATGTGATGGCAATCACATTAATGTGATGTACCATCACTAACTGATGTACCAATTAGTATACCAGTTATATTGTATAATATTATGGCGCACCACCCTATGAACACACTTTGCCTTGGTGACCTCTGTAAATAAGGTGACATCTTCAAATAAGGTCACACTGTGAGACACTGGGAGCTAAGAATTCAATATATGAATTGGCAGGCAGAAGGGAAGGGACAATTCAGACTATGACACTAAGCAAAAAATAAATCACATCCAGAAAAACAGAATTGTAATTATTGTGTAAGCCTGTTCTTTGAGTCTACATTGGTAAAATTTTTTAAGTAAAATCATAAGAGTAGTTTGAGCAAAAATGACTGGTGAAGACACCTTAAGGAAAAAACAAATCACAAGTAGAGAAAATATGTGAAAAAACACAATTTCAAGTAAAGATGAAGATAAAGACCTTTGTGTAGGCATTTAGAGGGACCTAAAGGAACAGATTATACAGGCTTATGATCATGAAGAGTGGCTGTGAATTCTTTTATCCTGTGGCCATAAAGAGGTATTTGTTTTTTTAACTAGTAGTCATAGAGTGCCCGCTTCAGTCCAGGCACTGTTTTAGGGACAGACAAAATGACTGCCTTCCTAAAGCTTACATTTTAGAGAGGGCTGATTATGGCCAAGAAAAAAGCAGGATAATTATTTACATTGTATATAGCAGATTAGGTGGCATTAATTGCTGGGGATGGGACTGAAGCATTAGGTTTGGGCTTATAATTTAACTAGGAGTGCTAGTGGAGTTAGCTAGTAAAACTCAGACAATATGATTGTTAAAATGTCAAACATTTAGAGAGCTGGATGGTAAATATGGCCATTTCTAAAAATTTTCTTATAAATTCATACCCTTCGACATCATATTTTAAAAGATAATATACACTGAAAACCCATCACTTTCTAATTAAATTACTATGTTTTACTATTATTTGTCTCCATGGTAGAAATGTTATAGAATGATGGGCTACTGCTCATTCTTCTCAACTCTGCATTTGGTGATGTCATCCTGGTGAGGTGAAATTATTAGTATAGGGGTATTTTTACCATTGAAGTCAGCAAATGATGCTAAATCAAGGCTTAATTTACTAACTTCATGATTTTATAGACTTGAGAAAGCATAAATAAAGCATATTAAAATAAATTAGTCATTGCATTGGGAATAACACAAAAAGTTATAAAAAGTGAATACTCTTGTAACTAATAAAAACTATTTTTTCAAATAGCAGAAACAAAGGTGGTTCATATAGATGATGAAAAAGTGAAGTTTGTATACAAGATTTGACTGGAAAAACTCCAACTATTGTTAATATGATGAGAACAGTTTGCATGCCATCACTGTAACCTGGCAGCCAAGGAGAGTGGACTGGAATGGTCATGAGTGAACAATGACAACTTCACTGTACTAGTCAGTGGGGCAGTAGATGCCTTTGAGTGACCACGTGAACTGTGTGGCTGTCACATTCAAAATGACTGAACAAGTAAAACAACTAACCTACATCAAATTTTGCATTAAAAATGAACATTCCTTTGTGAGAACTATTCAGATGATTCAGAAGGCCACACCTATGGGCAACTGATGATTGGTAGCTTCATCACGACAACATGCCCACTCATGCATCATGTCCCCTGCAGAGATTTTTTGCAAAACATCAAATCACCCAGGTGACTCAACCCCCTACAGCCCACTTTGGCACCCTGTAACTACTGGCTTTTCCCAAAACTAAGATCATCTTTGAATGGGAAGAGATTTAAGATCATCGAAAGATTCAGATTAAGATTCAGGAAAATACGACAAGACAGCTGATGGTGATTGAGAGAACTGTATAATTTCCCAAGGTGCCTACTTTAAAGGCAACTGGGGCATCATTGTCCTATGTACAATGTTTCTTGTATCTTGTATCTTTAATAAATGCCTCTATTTGTCACATTATATACCGGGATATTTTATGGACAAACCTCACAATTTTTTTTAATCTACATGTTAATGTAAACAAAAATATCAACAAACACTCAAGCCAGAACTAAACTTGTCTGTCAATAACTCCAGCAACTTCTTTGCTGATTCAGATAGTAATCAAGTACTTACTTGCAGTGGGATTTTGTCAATATTCATTGTATTTCAACAACAGGTTGCATGCAGATGCAAGAGTCTGGCAAAAACCAATGTGAGCATTCTATAAGAATCAATAAACTAGGTGGACTTCACAATAAAGAGTAATGCATATTTTGTAATTGTTAAAATTGGGTGTTACTTATCTTTTATATCAGTAAAATGTATAATATACATACTTACAAGGGTGGGTATAAGTAGGTTTACTGTTTTTTATGGAAAGTAATACCATGATTAATAAATAATAACGCAAAATAAACTGCTTCACATACTCAAAACTGTAAACCTTCTTTTGCTCCTCCTATACTTACATAGCAGCATGCATAGTTCTTAAATATTTATGGATATAACACTGACTTCTAAGGATAAATAGACTGAAAGAGGTGAGAGAAAAGTGTTCTAGCCAAAAAAAAAAAAAAAAAGAGTGGTAAGTGCAAATGCTTTAATGTGAAGGCTTTGTAGCTCATTTGAGAAAATGTTTTTAAGGTCAGCATCTCTAAAAGCAAAAAGAACAAGAAATGAAGATCAGAACAGAATGACATGTTGGGCCCGATTATTTACAGGATCTAAATTGTTGTAATGCTTTTGACTTTAACCATAAATGAGATGGAAAGCCATTGCTAGGTTTTTCAACAAAGGAGTGACGTGACCTGTTTGTTTTAACATGATTGCTTTAGCTGCCATTTTGAAAACAGACTGTGTGGGACAAGGGAGGAAATAAGGAGATAATTTAAGAGATAATCACAATAAAGTTAGTTAAAATAGAAATAAGCAGAAATAGCCAAACACTGGGAATGTCCTGAGGATAGTACTTGCTGATGGAATAAATGTGAGGTTGGAGAGAAAAAACAGAAATAGAGTATGACTCAAAGGTTTTGGGCTGAGATAGAGATGACTGTGAGAACTGTGTGTGGGAGGTGGTTGGAGTTCAGAAAGTTGATTTTGGAAGTGCTCTGTGGTGTGTGTTCTAGATATTCCAGGGAGAGACATTCCCTTGGCATACAGGGTGTTGGTGTTTAGAGCAGTGGTTCAGAGTAGCATTGTAAACGTGGTTAGCATTCAGGCAATATTCGAAACTGCTAAGCTTGGTGATGTTAGCAAAGGAGTGAGTTTATAGAAAAGGCTCAAACACTGAAAATTGCCACATGTTAATGAATTTGTGATAAAAAGTGGAAGCAACACATAATGAGTGATCATTAATAAATGAAGAAAACCAAGAGGATGCAGTATCCTGGAAAAGTATTTCAAGTAAGAGAAGTTGATTCAGTGTGACAAATGCCATTGCTAAATCAAGTATGGTGTCACCTGAAAATGAATTGGATTCAGTGATATCATGATGGAAAATGCACCAGGCAAACACACACTTAATGGAAGAGGAAATGAAGAAGGGGATATATGAGGCACTTTGGAGTACCTTTTTTAAGGACAACAAGTCTCATTGAAAGTGGGGTATGTGAGAAAATGAGTGATTCAAAGGCATTCAGGCATTTGGATGTAGGACTTGGGTCAATAAGGAATCCCTTTACAATGTTTGACATAAAAGATACAGATAAGTGAAGAGAGTGTTAATTCATGACTATATTGACTTTTATATGCTGATGAGCTATCTATTTGAAATAGAATGATGGTTAGCTGAACACATAGTGTTCAGTAGAAAGGTCTAGGTTGGAAGGTCAGAACAGTGATAGTTGTAAAGAGATGGATGGGCCCTGGCTGGTGTGGATCAGTGGGCTGAGTGCCAGTCTGTGAACCAAAGGGTAGCCAGTTCGATTCCCAGTCAGGGCACATGCCTGGGTTATAGTCCAGGTCTACTCTAGGGGGCATGTGAGAGGCAACCATGCATTGATGTCTCTCTTTCTCTCTTTCTTTCTTTCTCTCTCTCTAAAAAAATAAATAAAGGCTTTAAAAAAGATGGATGAATATAAACTCATTCTTGCCCAATTTAATGAAGAAACTGTCACTGACTACAATTAATTGCTTTCTATCAAGTCTCCATTCCTTGTATTTGATACTAAAACTAGCAATCAGGACTAAACAATTTTAATTTTAAAAAAGCTAAAATGAGACTTCAGGTCAAAATGGCAGTATAGGTAAATGCGGTACTCACATCCTCCCACAACAATATTAAAATTACAACAAACTACAGAATAACCATCATCTGGAACCCCTGATACCTAGCTGAATAGAATTCCTACAACTAGGGATTTAATGAAGAAGCTACATCAAGAGAGTAGGAAGGTTGGAGACATGGAACTGGCTGGTGCCATGTACACATGTGATGGATAAAAATTGAAGGGGATATCTCAACTGGAGTTCCCCCTTAGAAGCAAGGGGTCCCAACCCCACACCAGGCCCCAAAGCTCAGGATGCTAATGTTAAGGAGAGAAATTCCCTTAGCTTCTTGCTGGAAAAAAACCCAGCAGGGATTGAGGCTGAGTGAAATGGGGGACTTCTAGAGTCCCAGACATTTCATCTTAAAGGGGCCACACATGAACCTACTTTGACTCACTCTTTCTGAGATCTAGTGCTGAGATAACTGCTCACAAGGCACCAGAAACATAAGAAGAAAAAGTGAAGTGTCTAGCATCAGTGAAAGAACTGGGAAGGCAGCTTTCTAACAGAAAACAGTGTTGGCAAAGACCATTGTTCCTTTGATGAGCCCTCTTCCCACAAAGCCAGCAGGCAGGTGCCTTTTCTAAGTCTCTATCAGCCTGACTATCACTGTTTTCCCTGGTGATTCCCTGAGACCCTGCCCACCCAAGCTGTTGCCAGCACATTTTTTATAGGAATGGCCTGTCTTGGCTCATGTTTCAGACTTTCCTAAAATCTCTCACACAAGCAGCATCTGGCATAATTGTGCCCTGTACCTCTTGCTAAGAGTTCCCTTGCCCGGCACCAGCAGCAGCTGGCTGTTGTTCATAGATTTGCCTCTCCTGGACACCTCCAAGTCCAGCACAAGTACCAGGTAGCTGCACATCATTTTTTTAGCTCAAGACAGATGGTCCTGGGCAGAGCACATGAAGTAGCTGACCTTAGTCTGCACTTCCCTGGAGGCCTCAGAGCTGGTACATCAGTGGATAGCTTGAGACCATGTTGAAAAACTACCCAATCGCCTCCACAGCAACACAGTCAAGGGACACCAGAACCCTGCTGAATGAAGTTCTGCTCTGTGGGGTTGGCCCCTGCACAGTTCATCCTCCATGGTGGTTGGTGGTAGATATTCACAGCCAGTCCTTGCAGGTCATTGGTTTGAGGGTTAATCTCTCCCACTGTTGAGCTAGCAGTAATCAAGGCTCAACTACAACAGGAGGGCGCATGCAGCCCACTTGTGGGGAGGAGTGCAACTGGAGTTCCCAGCTTGGGTGATAAGGGAGGCTGTGCCACTGGACCCTACAGGACACCTACTATATTAGGCCACTCTGCCATGCTCAAGAAACATAGCAGCTTTA
>PVKM010044553.1:0-12206 GCA_004027735.1 Carollia perspicillata | reverse complement strand
AGAGGACTTCAAGAAGGATATTGACAGCACCACAATTATAGTAGGGGATTTTAACACCCCACTGTCAAAAGTAGACAGATCCTACAAACAAAATATCAACATAGATGTTGTGACATTGAATGAAGCCCTAGATGAAATGGACTTAACTGATATACATAGTGCCCTGTATCTGAAAGAAGCTAAATACACATTCTTTTCAAATGCACATGGAACATTTTCAAAGATAGACCACATGATAGGACACAAAACAAGTCTCAACAAATTCAAGAAAATTGAAGTCATACCAAGTATCTTCTCTGACCACAAAGGACTGAAATTAGAAACCGACCCAAAGCAAAATAACCTCAAACACTCAAAATAATGGAGATTTAATAGCATGCTATTAAACAATGATAGAGTCAAGAATGAAATTAGGGAAGAAATCAAAAAGTTTCTGGAAACAAATGAAAATGAACTCACCACAACCCAAAACTTATGGGACATAGCAAAGGCAGTCGTGAGAGGGAATTTCATAGCAATACAGGCCTACCTACAAAAGATAGAAACATTTCAAACAAACAACCCAACCATTTGCCTACAAGAACTGGAAGAACAACAACTAAGACAGCCCAGAGCTAGTAGAAGGAAGGAAATAACCAAGATCAGAGCAGAATTAAATGACATAGAGACTAAAAGCACAATACTAAGGATCAATGAATCAAGGAGCTGGTTCTTTGGAAAGATCAATAAATTTGAGAAGGCCTTAAGGAGGCTCATCAAGAAAAAAAAAAGACTCATATACACACAATTAGAAATTAAAGAGGAGAGATTACATCTGACACCACAGAAATACAAAGGATTGTAAGAAATTACTATTAAGAACTGTATGCTAAGAAATGTGAAAACCTAGGTAAAATGGACAAATTTCTAGAAAAATATAATCCTCCAAAACTCAGTGAAGAAGAAGCAGAACGCCTGAACAGACCAATAACAGCAGATGAAATTGAAACAGTAATCAAAAAACTCCTGACACACAAGCGCTGGACGAGATGGTTTCACAGGAGAATTTTACAAAACATTTAAGGAAGAGTTCACCCCTATCCTTCACAGACTATTTGAAAAAATTCAAAAGGATGGAAGACATCAAAACTGTTTTTATGAAGCCAACATCATCCTAATCCCAAAACCAGATAAAGTAACAATAAAGAAAGAAAACTTCAGGCCAACATTACTGATGAGCATAGATGCTGTATTCCTCAAGAAAATATTGGCAAACCACATCCAGCAATACATTATAAAGATCATACACCATGACCAAGTGGGAATTATCCCAGGGATGCAAGGATGGTTCAACATCCATTTGCAAATCAGTAAATGTAATACACTACATAAACAAAAGGAAAAACAAAAAAAAACATGATCATTTCAATAGATGCAGAAAAAGCATTTGATAAGGTATAGCACCCATTTATGATGAAAACACCGAGCAAGGTGGGAATAAAGGGACTATTTCTCAACATAATAAAGGCCATATATGAGAAACCTACAGCCAACATCATACTCAATGGACAAAAGCTAAAAGCTTTTCCACTAAGATCAGGAACAAGACAAGGTTGTCCACTTTCACCACTTCTATTCCACATAGTATTGTAAATCCTAGCCACAGCAATCAGACAAGAAAAAGAAATAAAAGGCATCCAAATCAGAAAAGAGGAAACAAAAATGTCATTATTTGTAGATTACATGATAGTGTACATAGAAAATCCTGTAGACTCCACCCAAAAACTGCTCAACCTAATAAATGAATTTGTCAAAACAGCGGGATACAAAGTCAATATCCAGAAATCAAAGGCATTTTTGTATACCAATAGTGAAACAGCAGAAGGAGAACTCAAGAAATAAATCCCATTTGATATAGCAAAAAGAAAAATAAAATACTTAGGAATAAACCCAACCAAAGAGGTAAAAGACCTGTATGCACAAAATTACACAACACTGAAGAAAGAAATCAAGGAAGACACAAACAAATGGAAACATATACGGTGTTCATGGATAGGAAGAATTAACATCATCAAAATGTCCATACTACCCAAAGCAATTTACAGATTCAATGCAATACCTATTAATGTACCAATGGCTTATTTCACAGACATAGAGCAAACACTTCAAAAATTTATATGGAACCATAAATGACCCCGAATAGCAGCTGCAGTTTTGAGAAAGAAGAACAAAGTAGGAGGGATCAGAATACCTGATCCCAAACTGTATTACAAGGCTACTGTAATCAAAACAGCCTAGTACTGGCATAAAAACAAGCACATAGACCAATGGAACAGAACAGAGCCCAGAAATAAACCCAAGTCTCTACAGTCAGTTAATATTTGACAAAGGGGGCAATGCCATAAAATGGAGTAAAAATAGTCTCTTCAACAAATGGTGTTGGGAGAGCTGCTCAGCTACGAGCAAAAAAATGAAACTCGAGCACCAACTTACACTATACACAACAATAAATTCAAGATGGATAAAAGAATTAAATTTAAGCAGTGACACCATTAAAATCCTAGAGGAAAACATAGGCAGGACAATCTCAGATATCTCATGCAGCAACATTTTTACTGATGTGCACCCCAGAGCAAGGGATATAAAGGCAAGAATAAACAAATGGGATCTCATTAAAATAAAATTCTTCTGCACAGCTAAGGAAAACAGCATTAAAATAAAAAGAGACCCAACTATATGGGAAAATATATTTGCCAATGATACTTCAGACATGGGTTTATTCTCCAAAATATACAAAGAACTTACCTGACTTCACTCCAAGAAGATAAGAAACCCAATTAAAAAATGGTCAAAGGACTTGGACAGCCATTTCTCCAAGGAGGACATCCAGAGGATTCAGAGACACATGAAAAGATGCTCAATATCGCTAGCCATCAGAGAAATGCCAATTAAAACCACAATGAGATACCACTTTACACTGGTAAGAATGCACATCATAAACAAAGCAACAAACAACAAGTGTTGGAGAGGTTGTGGAGAAAATGGACCCCTAGTGCACTGCTGGTGGGATTGCAGCCTGGTGCAGCCACTGTGGAAAACAGTATGGAATTTTCTAAGAAAACTAAAAATAGATCTGCCTTTTGACCCAGCAATTCCACTGCTAGGATTATATCCCAAGAACCCTGAGACACCATTTCAAAATAACCTATGCACCCCAATGTTCATAGCAGCACAATTTACAATAGCCAAGTGTTGGAAGCAACCTAGGTGCCCGTCAGTAAATGAATGGATTAAAAAACTATGGTACATATACACAATGGAATTCTATGTGGCAGAAAGAAAGAAGGAGCTCCTACCCTATGCAACTGCATGGATGGAACTGGAAAGCATTATGCTGAGTGAAATAAGCCAGGCGGTAAAAGAGAAATACCATATGATCTCACCTTTAACTGGAATGTAATCAACAAAACAAACAAGCAAACAAACTATAACCAAGGACACTGAAATTCGCAACAAGCTGACAGTAAGCAGAAGGAATAGAAGATGAAATAATGGAGGAAAATGTAAAGGGTTTATAGGAACAACTATAAAGGACATATTGATAATAACAATGAGGTTGGAAAAAGGGGTGGGACTCGGGGGAGGCTGGAGTGGTAAGGAAGGGTAGGGGGAAAAGGCAGAAAACTGTACTTGAACAACAGTAAAAATCAAAAATATTTAATTAAAAAAACTACCTAAATGACCTCATATAAATATCAGTTTATTTCATGGATACAAATCCCATAATAGAAGGAGAGCAAAACTGATCTAACAGAACAGGTCAACCACAGGAACCTCAGCTTCAACAGTTTGTAGATTTAGGTAATGAGAGGCCCAACAAAGACATCTGTTCTGTAAGTTAATCAATAATTTCAACACATATTCAGGTTCAGAACCAACTGAGAAAAGGGTGCAGGAATAAAATGACTGTTTTTATATCAATACAAACTGGATGAGAGAATATTTTTTGCATGAGGAGACAAATTGAATTGTGGCGGGGGGGGGCACTCCACCCACAGGGCCCCCACCAGCCACCACGGATGAGAATAAGTCTACCAAGACATGATCTACTTGGGGAGGAAAGGTAGCCTATCTCTCAAAAGAGAAGGTCCAAGAGTCTTTTCTTCAATGGGCATTTATTGGGTTCATTTTGCACAGGAATGCAGGTAAAGCTCATCAATTATTGTCAGGCAGTAAGGATCAAACAATAGGTAATATACAGAGAACTCTGAGGGCCTATTTTGAGTCAGGGTCAGATAGCTAAAGGGCCATAAAACTTTGGGAAAAAAACTCATTTCTTGCTCAGACCCTTATCATTTAATTGAGAGCATTCTTAGCAAAGCAGTTTTCACAGGATTTTATGTAGTCTTTCTTAGGCCTAATCACCTGGGGAGCCTGCCCTTTCCAGCACAGGGCTGCACCATCCTCTGTCATTGTTTCAGGCTTAAGTCAGGCAGTGGAAGTAAGGCAGCCAAGAGATTAGGAGACTTCTTGCAGACAGAATGAGGACTCAGGCTTTGTCAAAGCTGAGGGGTGAGGGTCCATCACCCCCTTTCTCCATAGCCCCCCAAGTCCTTCCCTGGGGCCTCCATGTGATCATGACTGTCTTAGATCATTCTCCCCTTGGGGAATCTTACCCATCATGGGCTAACTGATCAAGCATTGGAGGCCAGTTACGGGAAAAGGAGCAGAAGCAGCGCTCCTGCCAAGGAGATAAGCTTTGTCTCCTTAGCGGCTTATGGTCCAAAGTTCACTCACTCAGCCTTAGCCATGGAGGGGTCACAGTTCCTGAAACCAGGTAGGGTGGTTCCCAAGAGAATTGCTTACCATAATCTTTAATTATAAGGCATTTACATTTGCAATTACAAATATAATTTATACATTAACTTACCATTACAATTTCAACCAATAAAGCATACAAAGATATTGTTTTACTCCAAGTTAGAGCTTTGAATGTCACTTTTTTCTGAAAGTGAACATTCAGATATTAACAATAAATATGAATACCTCATTTGTGACACAGATATTGTCAAGCCTAATAGCTATGATGATCATCTATTTCATTAATCACAGAAAAGGTTGGAAATATCAATACTAGATAGGCATTTTCTATTTGGTCTTCTAAAGCCTCAGACTCAACCCCAAGCTAAAGACAAATCTTGAGGTCTAATCTGAACTTCAGTGCCTTTCTAAGCAAAGAAAAACAGAAAAGGGAATAGATTGGTGAAGAGACCAATAGATAGACACTTTAATAATTCAGAGACTCTGTCAGGAATGTCCAAACTGTGGCCTGTGGGCTGCATGCAACCCAGGATGTCTGTGAATGTGGCCCAACACAATATCATAAATTTACTTAAAATATTATGAGACTTCACTTAGCATAATTCTCTCCAAGTCTATCCATGCTGTTGCGAAGGGGAGGAACTCCTTCTTTCTTTTTGCTGTGTAATATTCCATTGTGTAAATGTACCATAGTTTTTGGAGGTAGTCATTTACTGATAGAGACTGAGGTTGCTTCTACCACTTGGCTATTGAAATAGTGCTTCTATGAACATTGGGGTGCATAGGGTCTTTTGAATTAAAGTTTCAGAATTCCTAGGGTACAGTCCCAGCAATGGAATTTCTGAGTCAAAAGGCAGTTCCATTATTAGTTTTTTGAGGCAACTCTATACTGTTTTCCACAGTGGCTGCACCAGTCTGCATTTAAATCTACAGTGCACTAGGGTTCCCTTTTCTCCACATCTTCTCCAACACTCATTTGTTGATTTGTTTATGATGGCCATTCTGACCGGTGTGAGGTGGTATCTCATTGTGGTTTTAATTTGCATCTCTCTGATGGCTAGTGATGCTGAGCATCCTTTCATATGTCTCTAGGCCCTCTGTATGTCCTCCTCGGAGAAGAGTCTGTTCAGGTCTCAGGCAGTGAAAGACAAATACCATATTATTTCACGTATAAGTGGATCCTAAACAGCAAAACAAACAAGCAAACAAAATGTAACCAGAGATATTGAAATTAAGAACAAACTGACAATAACCAGAGGGAGGCAGGAGAAGGTAATAGGGGGTAAAGGGGGAAGCGTTGTCAAGGAACATGTATAAAAGACACATAGACACAGCAAAGGAGGGTAGGACCAAGGGTGGGAGGTGGAGATAGCTGGGTTGAGAGGTAGTGATGAGAAAATGGAGACAACTGTACTTGAGCAACAATAAAAATAAAAATAAAAAATAGTTATTCTAAGTTTAAATAAATAAATTAAATAAATAGATTTTTTAAACATTATGCAAATTTTTGTGATTATGTGTCACAATGTATTTAATATCTAGCTCAAGACAACTCTTTTTCTTCCAGTTCAGCCCAGAGACACCAAAAGTTTGTACACCCCACAAATGATCTAGGAGCCTCCTCCTTCAGAACCATAAGAGTTGGTCATTTTATCATACTTCATAATACAAGGTATGCAAGGTCAAGAAAAATACAAAATTCATTCTCAGACAAGAAAAAGCCAAAGGAGTTAATCACCACCAAACCAGAATCTCAAGAAGTATTAAAGGGACTTCTTTAAGAAGCAGTATGAAAAAAAAGTAAAAAAAAAAAATATGAATAAGAAAATATTGCAAAAAGCTCAGACAAAAACAAACATATAATAAAGGTAGTGGATCAATGAGCACTAAAGTGAATACAAAAGTAAAGGGGAAAAAAGAAGGAGATTGTGTCTAATTACAATAGTAAATTAATGGATACACACATTTACACAAAAAGAGAAATAAAAAATTACAAAATCATAAACATGGAGGGGGCTAGTAAAATTGCCAGTGATTTTAGAATGTGTTTGAACTTAAACAACCAAATCAAGTTAAAACAGACTGCTATAAACATACTCATAGCATGATATATATGAATCACATAGTAACCACAACCCAAAATTTTGTGAAATATATACAAGAAACAAAGAGAAATAGATCCAAAAATAACACTATAGAAAGTCATCAACATACAAGAGAGTACGAGAATAAAAAATGAACAGGGAACAATTACAAAACAACCAGAAACCAATTAATAAAATGGTAATAACTACCTACTATCAATAATTACTTTAAATGTAAATGGATTAAAAGCTCAACTCAAAAGAGGAATGGATAAAGAAGATGTGGTACATATATGCAATGGAATATTACTCAACTATAGAAAAGAATAAAGTCTTACTATCTGCAACAACATAGATAGACTCAGAGAGTACTGAATTAGGTGAAATAGGCTAGACAGAAAATGGAAAATACCATTATTTCACTTAAATGTGGAATCTAAACAATAAAATAAATAAATAAATGAGACATGAGCAAACAAATAGAGACAGGGAACAAACTGATGGTTGCCAGATTGGAAGGGAATTGAAGGGCTGGGTAAAAAAATGGTGAAGGTATTAAGAAGTACATATTGGCAGTTAAAAAATATTCAAAGGATATAAAGTACAGCTTAGGGAATATAGTCTATAATATTGTAATAATTATACATAGTATAAGGTGGGTGCAAGACTTAACAGGGGATCACTTTGTAAATTATATAAATTTCTAACCACTATTCTGGGTACCTGAAACTAATATAATATTGAATGTCAATTGTAACTGAGAAACAAAACTGTTTTTAAAAAGAAAAAATATAAAATTTATCAAATTCTTGTTCACTGATATTCAAGAGTTCTGGTAAAATAATCATAAAGGTAAGGTAATTAAATAAAGTAAAATTAGGTACTTTATGGCTAGCTATGGATTTTAGTGATTCTTATTTCCTTTCATTGTAAAAAATTTGGTTTTATAAGTGCACATCTGGGTTTGGTTATGAGATTTTAAGTCTTCCCCACTTGGAAATACTTCACAACAATCTTTTTACAAATATTACTAAAATTCTTTGCTTGAAACTTTTGGCATTCATTCCTGGAGGAAAACATTTAACTCTTATGGCTCATATGCTAAGTAGCAGAGTACATTTAGGGTGCTATCAGTAGTCTAGAGAACTGGATAAACATGAACTGAAAATATCTTAATTGTCTGCATTTCAATGCTAGATTTTGTTCCAGTTGCTACAAATTTAGAAGATGGAAGCATTTCAATGTAAATCATTGTTTTGATACAATCTACTTCAACTAACATCAGTAGGTGTTTTGAAATTTCTCTCCTATAACAAAATATTTTGTGCGTTTTCATTAATTTAATCCATTGAATATTCCAACCCCTTCTCAATTAAGGTTCTTGAATCTTAACCTTACCTCATATATCCTTTATCAAGATCTGATCAAACACAGGCTTCTCATGCCAACCAGAGACTAACACAAGAGCTCCTTTTCTCAGTAAAGGTTAATGTAGAATGAAGGGGCACTTGACAAGTAGTGTCAATAGGCCAACATGTGTTGTATACATGTTCACAGTTTTCAGACTCAAAATCCATGACGGGCTCCAAGAGGGTTTTATATTTAATGCTCATATTAACAATTCTAAACTATTCTGTATATGTTCTCATCAAAATTACATAATGATTATTTTCCAAAATAACAGTGATATATCTTCAAACAAAATATTCCTTATGGAATGGCTTAAAGTGGTCATGAAGTTTCTCTAATAAACACTTTCTCCATTTTAATAATTCAAGCTTACTTAGAGCATTGTGGAGTTAACAGAATGATTTGACTGGGAAAGTTGAAGAATATTTAGGGGAAATAACACAATACAACTTGATAGCTTTAGATTGTATAGAAAAAGATTCACAAATTAGGCCAGCTCTTAGTCTAAACCTTAAGTCCAGGAAGGTAGTCATGTAATTCTTGCTTATCAAAAGGGAGTCTACTAATTTATGCAAGATCATTCTGTAGATTCCATTATTACAGAGTAATATGGAAATTTATGCTGAGCGGAGATGAATATTGGGTGTTTATAGATTCCAACATGCATCAACATGACAAACTTGGAAGTTAGTCACTGCCCAATCTTTCAGAGTCATCTCATGCTGAGATTTCATTATGATAAATAGTATTTTTCTACAGAACTCAATAAGGTCTGACTAGGGAATAAAGACACACTAAAAATTGAGTAGAGCCTGGAAGAATGTGATTATTGTTCTGCTTTGGGAATTGGAACAGATAAATTTTGTAGAAATTCGGGCAGTAAATAATAAATATTTATCTTTTATGTTTTCTTGGAAATGTGTTGTATTGAAATAATATTGCATTTATGACACCTCTTTAGAGAAATATTTGTTGATTAATTAATGAAACTAGCATTAAACTATGATACTATGCACCCATTCCTGCCAAATGCATATTGCTTCATGACATAAACAGGTATGGGAATAAAATTTTCTCTTTATTCAGCTTCTGATCCTACTTGTAAAAGGTAATATTATGCAGTCATTTTGCATTCGTGAAAGGGGCGATACATTATACTGATACACTCAATTATTTATTCTCTTCCTATTAAAGAATAGCATATCCCTGCTGATTGCTATGTAACTTGCAATGTCTCCCTGTGAGAGGAGAATATTTGTTCATCCTTGATGGTTAAGTATGGTCAGTGGAACAGAGCATATGCATACCTAATGTGATCTTTAAGAACCTTTCTTTGATTCAACTCTGCCTTCTTTCCTTCTCTAATGAGAATAACATGTTCCAGATGGCAGCTGTTTCTCAAACTTACAGTAAAATGAAAATTTAAAGACAACATGATGTGAGTGAGAGATAAACCTTTGTTCTTTTAAGCCATTGAAATCTGGGCATTGTTGGTAACTGCAACATAAACTACAAGGGTTGAATACACAAGACAATGAGGCTAAAGATGAAAAGCCTCAGGAGCATACACAGTAAGGATGGTAGGTCAGAAAGACAGCTGTAAGGGTCCCTAAAGACTTTGTTAAATTCCTTTTCTAACTCTCAACTATCTACCTTAGAACTTTCAATACACGAGACAATTAAATGTCATTAGTCCTCAAATCTGTGTTAGTTGAGCTTATCTTTATTGTGCCAAGAGTTTTCTAACTGATAAAATGGTAATCCTTTCCTCCATCACTGCTGTCACAATAGAAAAAGTCTTACCTCCTACTTCTACATGCACAACCACTCCCTTTTTACCTTCTCAGGGACGTTTCTCCATCAATTGCTAGATCTCCTTGTACTGGATACTTCCTTTGCACATGAGTATAATTAGGTAACATCTCTGTCTATGTTGACCTGTCAGTGTCTGCCCAGTGATCAGTCTGCATTTGGCTCCTGACTCTCTAAGCATTTCCAATTTGCTGTGCTTAACTGTCTTCACACTTAACATGCTTTATCTTAATTGTCTGTTTTCTTGACTGTTTTGTCACTATACGTAGGTTTTTCATGATTTTCTTATGATTCTGAAGTACATGTTAAAAGGAAATTTGGAATGTTTAGGGAAGTATATATTTTGTATTTGTAGTACCTACCAAATTACTTTAAAAAAGGAATTCAATGAATGGTTATTGAAAAATACGTGGATACAAAAAGTGATAAATGAAGAAAGAAAATAAATTTTAGTTCTAGTACACAGTGGTTATTGAGTAATGAAGATTGGGTTGGAATTACAGTTTGTGGTCTAATTATAGGGAACCTTGTAATTTATGTCCTAGTGTTTGTTCTTCCCTTTGAAGACAATGGAATACTAATAAAACATTTTGAGCAAGGAAAGGCATGTTTAAACCTACATTTTATAAAGAATGTTGGCAATATAAATGATATGAATTGGGAAAGGGTAGACTGCAGATTGTAATTATATCAGGCCTATGAAAATTCCAGCATTGATTACCCAAATTAAAGAAGCAATCATATAGATAAAAAAAGATATAATATAATGTGTAGTTAAGAAATAGTGTTGACTTGGAGGGAGGAAGATGACAACAATATAGGTGGGAGCCAAGTCCACTTCCCCCTGCACATGGGTGAAACATCTAGCCCATCTTCTGAGGAACAGAACAAACAGCCAACAGTACCCCAGCATATATGAAGATTAGAGACCAAAAATTGTAGAGGACATTGAAAAATCAGACTGTAAGGAGAGTGCTTGAGGAAAATAAGGTTCCCTGGGACCAGTGCAGGGACCAGGGTGGCTGCAGCCCCAGGCCTAGCACCCACCAGGTCTGCCACAGGGTTCTTGGGAGAGAGCCAGGTCAATGACTCCCTCTCTTGCCAAACAAGGTTTGAAGAGTACCGGGAGAGACCTGGTTGCTTGAAGTCACAGAGGGTCAATGAGGACAAAGTGGCAATCACACAGGGGCTGTGAGCATCCATGGAGACTATGGAGTCTGGCTGGGGAGAGTGGAGAGTTGGGCCCTGATGGGCCCTGACCTGGATAGTCCCCAGTCTAGTTGGAGAGATGGGCTGTGTGAGAGACCAGGCCCTTGCATGGAGTGGCAGGCTTGAGCAGGATTAATTTTTAAAAAACAAAAAGTGAAAATAGAGACACTTGGCGGCTGTTTGGGGAATTCTCCTGCAGCAATCACTTTAGTCTCCTCCCCACTCAGCCTCTCAGCACTCCCACAGTGGCAGAGAAGGCCCTGCACTCACATCTGTAGCCCCAGGGATGGTGCGCTGTGGGAATGGAGGCTGCTAGTACCGCCAAACCCTGGAACAGAGCTTGCCTAATTCCACTGTGCAGAGCCACTGTGTATCCAACCCCTGTTTCCCTAGAGAAGCAGCAAAAAAGGTGCGCATCTGCATCCACAAGGGGAGCCACAGTGCCACCCCTGCCCTGCAGGGTGGACTGGCTCTCTGGGAGGAAGGTGAAGATGTCCCCGCAGAGGAGAAGTGCAGGGCTCAGGGAGTCAGCAATCCTCAGAGAGACCTGACTCAGTGTGGCGGGCTGAACTGGCCTGAGGGGGCACTGAGAGTCCCTAGCATCTAGGACAGAAAAGAGCAAGAAGCGGGTGTGTGAATTGCCCTTATTTGGTGCACCACGGGGACATTGTAACTGGTGGACTGAAGGCCTAGGCTGTGTGTAAAGGGTCACTGGGAGCCCAGCAGAAAACTGGGGAACTGAGCTGGAGGCTGGCTGAGTGCTGCTAAGGAAGAGAGAATAGCAAAGCCAATTCCCCCTCAGCCTGCTGCAGCTGGGAAGACCAGCAGAACTGACTTCGCCAGTTTGAAGCCAGCAGGACATTATTATTTTAAGTAATATTTTTTCTCTTT
>PVKM010044552.1:0-12248 GCA_004027735.1 Carollia perspicillata | reverse complement strand
CAAATCAAAACTACAATGAGATACTACTTAACACTTATTAGGATAGCTATTATAAAGCAAACAAACAAAAAATGCCAGAGAGAGTGCTGGACAAGATGGAGGCCTAGATAGAAACCCTTCACTTCCCTGCACAATGAAAAGGAGGATAACAACCAATTGAAAATAAAAAAACAACCAGAAGTGACAGAAAATCAAACTGGCACTACAACACTAAACAACTAAACACTAAACAACTAAAGAATTAAAGAAACAGTCAACCAGAACAACCAGACCAGTAAGAACCCAAGGCGAGGTGGCAGACTGGGGTTGGGGCGGACTGAGAAAAAGCACAGTGCGGGGGTGTGGACTAAGGCAGGGGTTGCCGCCGTGAAGGAAACTCCCAGCCTCACACAGAGTCCCGTTGTAAAGTGGCCTAGAAACCAGCAGGCAATCTGCATCGTTCCCTCTCTAGTCTCTTCCCCACAGGCAGTGAAGCAAGGAGGGCTGCCCTGCCCTGGTGAATACTTAAGGCCCTGCCCCCTTATGACTTAACAGGGCACCGAGACAAAGAAATATGGCCCAAATGAAAGAATAGAGCAAAACTTCAGAAAGAGAGGTAAGCAATGAGGAGATAGCCAACCTATCTGATGGAGAATTTAAAGCCCTCATAATCCAAATGCTCACAGAACTGATTGATCTTGGTCAAAAAACGAAAGAACAAATAAAAGACACCCAAAATGAAATAAAGCAAAATATTCAGGGAACCAATAGTGACAGGAAGGAAATCAGGACTCAAAGCAATGATTTGGAACAAAAGGAAGAAATAAATATCCAAGTGGAATAGAATGAAGAAATAAGAATTAAAAAAAGTGAACAGAGTCTTACAAATCTATGGGACAACCTGAAACGTTACAATATCTGGATTATAGGGGTGCCAGAAGAAGAGTAGCAAGAAATTGAAAACTTATTTGAACACATAATGAAGGAAAACTTCCCCAATCTGGCAAAGGAGATAGACTTCCAGAAAGTCTTAGAAGCTCAGAGTCACCAAGAAGTTGGACCCTAGGAAGAACACACCAAGGCACATCATAATTACATTACCCAAGATTAAAGATAAAAAGAGAATCTTAAAAGCAGCAAGAGGAAAGGAGAGAGTTATCTACAAAGGAGTCCCCATAACACTTCCAGCTGATTTCTTAAAAGAAACCTTGCAGGCAAGAAGGGGCTGGGAAGAAGTATTCCAAGTCATGAAAGGCAAGGACCCACATCCAAGATTGCTCTATCCAGCAAAGCTTTCATTTAGAAAGGAAGGCAGATAAAGTGCTTCCAAGATAAGGTCAAGTTAAAGGAGTTCATCATCACCCAGCCCTTGTATGAAATGTTAAAGGGACTTATGTTAAAGGGACTAAGAAAAAGAAGATTAAAAACTATGAACAGTAAAATGACAACAAGCTCACAACTATCAACAAATGAACCTGAAAGAAAAGAAAAACAATGAAAACAAAAACTAAACAAACAACTAGAACAGCAACAGAATCAGAGAAATGGAGAGTACATGGAGAGATTTCAGTGGGGAGGGGGAAGGGAGAAATAAGAGGGAAAAGGTACAGGGAAGAAGAAGCATAATTGGTAGGCATAAAATAGATGTGGAAAGATAAAAAATGGTGTAGGAAACAGAGAACTCAAAGAACTTATACGTACAACCCATGGACATGAACTAAGTTGGGGGAATGCTGGAGGGTTGGAGGGTGCCGGGCAGAGGGGGGATACAGGTGAAAAAATTGGGAAAACTGTAATAGCATAATCAATAAAATGTACTGAAATAATAAAAATAAAATGCACTGAGCACTTAAAAAAAAACAAACCAGAAAATAACAAGGTTGGCAAGAATGTGGAGAAACGGGAACCCCTGTGCTGCTGTGGAAAACAGTGTGATGGTTCTCCAGCAATTAGAGAATCACCCTAAGATTAAGCAATTCCACTTCTAGGTATACACCCAAAAGAATTTAAAGCAGAGACTCAACCAGATATTTGTACCCCCATGCTCATGGCAACACCATTCACAATAGCCAAAATGTAAAAACAACCCAAATGTCTGTGGACAGATAAATGGATAAAGATGATGTGCCATATACATACAATGGAATATTACTCAGCCTTGAAAAGGAGGGAAATTCTGACACATGCTACACAGATGAACTTTGAAGACATTACACTAAGTGACTGAACTAGGTACCAAAGTTCAAGTACTGTATGATTCCACTTACATGAGGTACCTACAGTCAAATGCCTAAAGACAAAAAGTAGAATAGTGGTTACCAAAGGCTAGGCACAGGGAACCATGTTTAAAGGGTACATTGTTTTCAGTTTGGGGTGATGAAAAAGCTGTGGTGATGCATAGTGGTGATGGCTGCACAATGTGAATGTACTTGATACTACTGCATTATACATTTAAAATGGTTAAAATGATAATTTTAATATTATGTACATATTTCCACAGCTTTCTTAAAAAGGGAGGAACAAAACATCTACTGTGCTCCCTATATGCCAGAAACTGCACTGGTAATCAATGTAACTCCCTGCCTTCGGGGGCCTTTAAAGTCTTCTGGGGGTGGCAGACGAGTAAACAGGCAAAGTACAGTGCGATAAATCCAATAAAGTAAAATAGGCTTTACAGACACATGCGAGCAAGACACCTAATCCAGTTTGTAAAGATCACAAAAGGCTTCTTGGAGAAAGTGACACCTTAGCTAAAGCCTGAAGGACAACTGGTGGAGCAGGGATGGCAGGAAGAAGAAACAGCGTATGCAAGAGACCACACGCAAGGGAGATCAAACCACTCGGGTACTGCAAACAGTTCAGCCTGAGTGGACTTGCGGCACTTAACTAACAGGGAAGCAGGTGCCACGTCAAGGAGGCCAAGTCATTACCATGGGAAGGAGTTTTGATTTTTATTCTGAAGGCAATAAGACTTAATCAAAGTTTTATTTCAGAAAGATCATTTTGGCCACAGTGATAGAATGAGGGGAGCAGGGGGGCGGTGATGAGGTGGGAGAAGAGTGAGATCAGAGTGAAGAAGTGCTTCAGTTGAGAGATAATGAAGGCCTGAACCAAGCAGCAGCAGTAGGAATGACGTACCAGAGAGTCTTGTCAACTTTTGAACATACTAAGCCTGAGTTGCTTTGGTATATGCAAATGGAGACACAACATAGGCAGTGGGTAAGCAGTGCTGAAGTTCAAGGAAAAGACTTTAAAAACTAAGAGAAGAAGCTTGGTATATAGAACTATAGCTAGACTCGGAGGACTGCCAGCCAGCTCTCTGCATGTTGATATATAGCTCATTTGGAATCAGCCAGAGGAGCAGCTCTGCACTGGGAGGAAGGTGGGCGGCTCTTACCGCAGAAGAAGAGAGAAACGCGGCCAGATGGATAAGTTTACACTGTCCCCACTCCCTGGGCCTCTCCTTCCTCCAGTGACAACTACATGCCAGGCTGCCAATTTTCTACTTTGTCATTTACAGATTTCATTTTGGAAAATCGTATAACAAACAGTTCTAGAAATTGAAATTAAAACAATTTTATCAGAACTTAATTTTAGTCACTTGAAATATAAAAATTGCTGTCCTAAATCTCTCTTCATAACATCAAAATCTGGCTCTCCCTCCTACAAGTTCTTAAGGCCCAGCTTTGCCCTGGGTAAACGTCATTCTTCCTCTCATTGGCTTTCTACTTCATGAGGCCACTTTGAAGTTTTTTCTTCTTGAGATTCGCACCCACCAGATTTTCCCAAAACTGAGCTATTTGCTTATGATTTCCAACACCTGATCTCTTTCTAATCCCTTTGAGACAGATACTCTTGGTTGATTTACATTGTCTTCCCTCAGAAACACTCTGAAGGGTCTGTTTACAGAATATTTTGAAAGATGCCTAATATGGATATAAATATAAGATTAACAATAATAAATAACTCTATGATGAATAACTATCAGAAGGTACCTGTGAAGCACACTTTTGAGTACTTGAATATTTTTATCTAAAAATTTTTTTATTTTTATTTTTTCAGATTTTATTTATTTTTAGAGAAAAGGAAAGGAGGGAGAAAAAGAGGGAAACATCGATGTGCAAGAGATACATTGATTGGTTGCCTCTTGCACACCCCCCAACTGGGGACCTGGCCCACAACCCAGGTATGTGCCCTGACTGGGAATTGAACTGGCAACCATTTGGTTGACAGGCCAGCATTCAATTCACTGAGCCACATCAGCCAGGGCTAAAAATGCTTTTAAACAAAGTCAAAATCAATGGTTATTATGATTTTAAATAGATCCAAAAGTGTCCCTGAGCAAGTTCCATCAGCCCCAAATGAAGACAGGTTTCCACCTTGTCTATACTACAGCCATACGACTATCAAGCCTACTCGTCTGTCTGCTTCTGAACATATCACCCAATCAAGACGCTGTTAGACTTCCATCTCCCTGGCCCTGCAGACACTGTAAGTCAAAATTTTCCTCTATTTTATCACCTAGCCCCCATCACCAGTTTTTTTTTTTCAAATTTAACTGGCTTTCCATGTTTCTTTTATTTCTTCCACAAGGCACAGGAGCCTTTCCCCTTTATATCCCATATATTAAATTCTCTGTAGACAGCAGCTGTCACCCCATATCCATTATCAGTTTCTTTAAAAAAAAAAAAAAGATTAACTTACTTTTTAGAGAGGGTAAGGGAGGGAGAAATAGAGAGGGAGAGAAATATCAGTATGTGATTGCCTCTCATGCACCCCCTACAGGGCACCTGGCGCACAACCCAGGCATGTGCCCTGACTGGGAATCCAACTGGCAGCCCTTTGTTTCACAGGACGGCACTCAATCCACTGAGCCACACCAGCCAGGGCCCACTGTCTTTTTCTTTACTAGTCTCCTCATTCCAGTTATAATACAATATTTCTTGCTTCATAATTGAAAAGGGTTTCATTTTTGTCATATGTAGTTTTCTACTTCTCTTTGCCTCAATTCAAACACTCACATTAGATTTTATCCTCAATTTCCTGTTACTATAATTACAGTAACATTGAGACTCTCTTCTCCACTTATTTGGTCCCCTCTCCTCCCACCCCATGCCATGGTCTACAGAAAGAGTAGATATTGCCTTATTTTCTACTAGGTTGTTTCCATGTTTCCCAGAGAACAAAACTATTGGCATATGTTTAACATCTCAAAAAAAAAGAAGAAATGTCAATTAATAGATGCTCATATGTAGGAAGGGGGACTAAAATATTTAGAAAGCTGTATTTTATCTTAAGCATCTAAGACTGCCTTCTAGGTACCACTCTAGAAGCCTGGATGAGAAACTCTCACTTTGTACATTCTCCCACATGCATTTAGTGGACATGGTGGGAACATCAAAAATCCCTCCGTATGAAGGACTGTGGTTGGGGTGGAGGAAGGAAGTAGCTGTACAAAGTGTAAAAAAAAAACCTTAATTACTAACTATAACAGAGAAAAAATCAGCACATCTTATATTTCATGTTGTTCTGTTCCTTCACAATTGAATATAGTTAATTAGCTTACATTCACTGCTCCTGAACAAAAATCCAATGGTTTTTGGTTTTAAGCTCTGCCACTCTACTATATAATGACTACGAGGCCTACTTAAATGGCAAGTGCAGGGGTTAATACAGTGTCCTAACATATAGAAAGTGCACAGTAAATATTAGCTCTTAACACCACTTGTATCATCAGTTTAATTTTTTCCATTCCACTCAATCTTCACAAAATAACTGAAAATCCCAAACAATTCCTACAAATTATTGCATAAATCCTGCTGAACAAAAATGAGATTATTGTAGAAATAAATTTTTACCAGGCAGTTGATGATACTAAACACTATAAATGTTCATTTTTCAATTGATAAAAAAGTCAAAGTGTGGTATAAAAGGTAGTTAAGGGGTATCAATATATCATATGTACAAAGACAAGTGAGGGGAAGTTACATATAATCTGTTACATTACAGACTATATACAGCCAGAGCATACTTGCCAACTTGAACTGAGAAATGAAGATGATTTCACTCTTACTAGAGAAAGAGAAGGCGGAAATGCTTACTGGACTTACAACCTATTTCACAATAGGGGATGAAAGTAACAACACAGGGTCATATTACTTTGGACTGCATTTACTTTTTTTACAGCACACAGAAATCAGAAGTTAAGTTACATTTGACAGTTGGCCTTATCTTTGTCATCTTCAAAAATATAGCATATGACTATAATGAGGATTATAAAAGTTCTGCTCTCTATGATTGATAAGACCCTAGTCCATATGCTTCTATAAAGCCTGACAACTTCCAACCAGAACAATAGTTTTGGACAGCTGACATCATCTTTGCTATAGAGTTTTTTTTTAATTAAGACATCAGATCAAGCCCTAGCTGGAATGGCTCAGTGGACTGAGTGCTGGCCTGTGAACCAAAGGGTCGCTGGTTTGATTCCCAGTCAGGGCACATGCCTGGGTTGTGGGCCAGGTCCCTGATGGGGGGTGCTCAAGAGGCAGCCACACATTGATGTTTAAAGGGAAAAAAAAGACATCAGATCAAGATCTCTACTGTACCCCCTACAGAGAAATAATTCTAGGCCAAGATTGAGAAACTGATATTATAGTTCAGATACTGTCACTAACCAGCAGTAGGGCCCTCAATAAGTCAATTCACCTACCCAAGCCTTGGTGTTATTTCTAAAAGAAGGGAGGTAAGCGAAATGATTTATAGAGCCAGCTCTACAATTTATCAGTTAGTTGACCTTGGGCAAATTATCTTATGGCATCTCCATTTCCTCATTTGAGGGCTAAACAATATTATATAAAAGCAGATCTCAATAAATGATGATAATCATAATACTACCAATAGTAATAGTTAATATAGAGCATTTACTACATGCAAGGCACAGTTCTAAGAGCTTTAATGTAATTACTTTGACCCTGCTAACAACCCAGTGAGGTAGTCATCATTACTATCCCATATTATTGATGAGAAACCTGGGGCACAGAGAGGTTAAGCAACCTGCCCAAGATCAGAGTGGGATTCAAGCTGTTTGCGTCCAGAGCCTGTGTTCTGAACCTTTTCACTACACTAGTGTTGTTAGTACTCTGTCCCCTTCTCTGCACCTCTTCCAAGATTCCTTCTAGCCCTGATTCCATTGAAAATAAACTAATTAGCTCCTCTGGACTCTGACAGGCTAAGCAAAGTTTGCTTCTCTGAGAGAATTACCAAGGCTCTGAACACACAGAGAGTTAAAAGAGAAAGAATTGTATCCTGACTCAATACCTATCATCTAATAATTATGTGCTCAATAAAGGCATGAACACAGAGGCTACAAAGAGGTCCGGTACTATCCAGCTGGTCCTTACCACAGCCAAAACCAAGAATTCATTCGGTCAAAGCACTTCTTGAATGTCTACTATGTGCCAGGCACTAGAAAGCTCAGAATTTAGAAAACTGGTAAAAGAACACATTCTCCTAAGTCATTGTCTGCCAGTCATATTATAAAGTAGATTCTTGTATTGGGTGGTAGAAAGCTGGATTAAAAATTTAAAGCTTTTTGTATTCGATTAGTGAAAGTTCAAATGAAAGCTCAGATTAAACGTCAATACATAATACAGGTAAAACACCTCTGCCTGAAGTCTACCTCACTCCTCTCCCGTCAGCCCTGAAGACATTTCTGCAGTGTCAGGATAGCTGTAAACCATTACACAAAATAATGATTATATCTCTTTCAACTCCAGAATTCAATGAAAAAATTTTAAGTATATCTTATTAATGATGCTATTATAGTTGTCATAATTTTTCCTCGCTTGCCCCCTCCCCTCTAGCAATCTCAACCCCCCCTGCTTAGTTCAAGTCCATGGGTCATGAACTTATTTCTTTCACTTCTCTATTTCTGAACTGTTCTTAACACCCCCCTGTCTATTTTGCACTTACCAATTATGCGTCTTAATCCTTATACCTTTTCCCCCATTCTCCTTCCCCCTCCCAGCTGATAATCCTCCAAATGATCTCCATATCTATGATTCTGTTCCTGTTCTGGTTTTTGCCTAGTTTGTTTTATTAGATTCAGTTGTTGATAGTTGTGAATTTGTTGCCATTTTAACATTCATAGTTTTGATCTTCTTTTTCTTAAGTAAGTCCCTTTAACATTTCATGCAGTAAGGGCCTGGTGATGATGAACTCCTTTAGCTTTACCTTGTCTGGGAAGTACTTTATCTGCCCTTCCATTCTAAATGATAGCTTTGCTGGATAGAGTAATCTTGTTTGCAGGTGCTTGCTTTTCATCACTTTGAGTATTTCTTGTCAGTCCCTTCTTGCCTGCAAACTTTCTTTTGAGAAATCCGCTGACAGTCTTATGGGAACTCCTTTGTAGGTAACTCTCTGCTTTTCTCGTGATGCTTTTAAGATATTCTCTTTATCTTTAACCTTTGCCATTTTAATTATGATGTGTCTTGGTGTGGTCCTTTGTGTCCATCTTGTCTGGGACTTTCTGTGTTTCCTGGACTTGTATGTCTATTTCCTTCACCAAATTAGGGAAGTTTTCTTTCATTATTTTTTCAAGTAAGTCTTCAATTTCTTGCTCTTTTTCTTCTCCTTCCAGCACCCCTATCATTCAAATGTTGGTAAGTTTGAGGTTGTCCTACAGGCTCCTTAGCCTATCCTAGTTTTTTAAATTCTTTTTTCTTCTTGCTGTTTTGATTGTTGCTGTTTTTTAAAATTTCTTATGTTCCAAATCACTGATTTGACTCTCAGCTTCATCAACTCTACTGTTGATTCCCTATAAATTTTCCTTTATTTCACTTAGTGTAACCTTCATTTCTTCCTAGGTCTTTTTATACAGTGAAGTACCCAATGAGTTCTTTGAGCATCCTGAATACCTGTATTTGAGCTCTGCATCTGATAGATTGCTTATCTCCATTTTGTTCAGTTCTTTTTCTGGAGTTTTGATCTGCTCTTTCATTTGGGCCATGTTTCTTTGTCTCCTCATTTTGGCAGCCTCCCTCTGTTTGTTTCAATATATTAGGTAGAGCTTCTTTGACTCCCCGTTTTAGTAGCATGGCTTATTGTAGAAAAGCATGCCAGGAAGCTGGATGGTGTGGACCCTTAGGTACACCAGGGTGGAGCAACCTGTGTAAATCAGGTTGATGGAGTTTCAGGTAAGGAGGTGTCTCCACTATGAGGCTCTGTGCAGGGGAGGGCTCAGAAAGGGACTATGGCCATTGCCGGGACTCTGACATTTTGTCCAGGAGGAAGGTGTCCCTAGCACTTGCCCTGATGCCAGACACTTCAGTTTCTCCTGTGTGCCCCCCCGCCCCCGGTGCTCCTCCAGCTGCTGCCTCAGTGCTGGAGCCCAGAGGGACTGAGTCTGAGTATATATCTTAAGTCTGTTTCAGGCCCTTTGAGAGGAGATACTGAGAATCCCACTTTTCTTCCTCCACCCCAACCCCTACTGTTTTTTAAAGCCAGAGTTTGGGGGACTTAATCTTCCTTGCACTGGAACCCTGGCTGGATGGTCTGCTGTGAGGCTGGGATCCCTCACTCCCTAGGTATCCCTCCTGATTTTCATCCACCACATGTAGCTATAGGACCACCCATTTCACATCTCTGCATCTCTGCCCCTCCTGCCCGTCTGGATGACTGTAAATCCTTTATTTCCTTGGTTGTCAGACTTCCATGCAGCTCGATTTTCTGGTGACTCTGGGTGACAGCTGTTTTATATTTTAGTTGTAATTTTTGCTATGGTTGTGCAAGGAGGCGAGCCATGTTTATTGACACCTCCATTTTGACCAGAAGTCCCTTGCATTGCTCACACGTCTATGAAGGTGTGTGGGAGAAGGGAAGATAGGTCACCCAAATAGCTGCTGCAGTATTCAGACCATATGAGCAGGGAAACACACACAATTGAAAGGTCTGAGGTACAGCTTCAACCATGAGGATAACAAAATCATCTACCTCATAGAATTATCATGGAGCAGATGACAGAATACTTGTCAGCGCTCTCTAAGTGCTATACAAACGTAAACGCAATAATACACAGTAGCCTGGCTCTAAACTGATAGGAAGTCATAGTATGTTCAGCCATGATCAAAAACAGGGTGGGTCTCACATTAACGAAATGAAGAATAAAAATCATATGCTCATCTCAATAGAAGAAAAAAAAGCATTTGACAAAATTCAACATCTATTTATGATAAAAACTCTCAACAAATTGGATATATAGGGAACGAACCCCAACATAATAAAGGCGAAAACCAGGGTAGATCTTTCCTGAACAAGATTTTGAACTTACTCAAAATCACACTCCTGACTGGTGTGGCTCAGTGGGTTGAGCATCGTCCCACAAACCAAAAGGTTGCTGGTTTCATTTCCAGTCAAGGCACATGCGTGGGTTGCAGGCCAGGTCCCTGGTTGGGGGCGTGTGAGAGGCAACTGATCAATGTTTCTCTCCATCTCTTTCTCCCTCCCTTCTATTCTCTCTAAAAATAAGTAAATAAAATCATCTAAAGAATCTGCATTGCTCACTCTTTTGGAATTCAATTTGAGTGTGTTTTATTCTGCTGTTTTTGTTGCTGTCCTATTTTGTTTTTATGGTGCCTTAAGACAAAGGAGGTAGCTTACAAAAGCAGGTAGCTACATCTGAGTTACATTACACCAGCAAGTGGCAGAATGTGGGCTGGGATTTAGTGCTTCTGTTTTCTACTACAGTACTTTTCTATGATAACACGCTGCCTCTAAGCTCTGGGGACACAGGTAGACAACGTGTTTTCAGAAGCCTCCATAAATGCTGTCAGCAATGCCTGTATGAGACATCATCTCCAAACGTAAAGCACAGCAATATGTACCCTAATACTGTTAATAATGCTTACACGAGTACTTTCCAACTGAATCTCACCACCACCCCATGACAGGGTCACAGAGGTTAAATGACTTGCTCAGGGTCACAGATGGTAAGCAGCAGAGTCAGGACCTAACTTCAGGGTGTGACTCTTCATCCATTGTGCTTTTCTGCAGCATTGAAACAGGGGGACCTGGCCAGATCACTGGGGGAGCAGAGAGGAGAAACTTCAAGCCAGCACAAGAGGTTGCCCCACCCTGGAGAAGGGAGCGGTCGGAGAAAACTTCAAGGGGGTGGATTGAAGCAGCAGCCCTGTGAAAGAGCCTGCCTTCCCAGAGAAGGGTGGTACCCTGAGAGGGGCTCGGAAGTACCAAAGGCAGCCTAGCATTCAAACGGGAGCTGGTGCTTGATAGACTTCCACATCCCCGGGGGGAAATAAACAACTAACGCAGCTAGTGACACTGCTTGCCCAGACCCTACACAGACCATGGGGGCTGAAAAGGTTACCACACATATGTAACAAGGTGATGTCCGGCCCTGGGCAGAGATGCAGTGCCTCTGTGCAGCTGAAAAACCCTCCTACCCACTTCTGGATCATGGAAGCCAGAGGAGGGGCACAGACAGTGCGGGCTAATGCTCGTGGTGGATGTTGGCCCTGAATTGGCCAGGAAGTTAGAGTCTCCCACAGTGTGTAGGATTTTGAGGGAAAGATTTTAAACGGAGGGCTCCCCAAAGCGCTTCCCCTTGCTTCCACAGGCAGGCCCCACTCACAGCTCTTGCACTGTCCCACCTGAGCAGGCTTGTGCAGGACACCCGCCTCACCAGCAGTGGGCCTGCGGGACGCTGCGGCCCCACGTCACACTGCACAGGCCCTGGACTGCTCCCATTCTCCTGCCCTGAGAGCAGCACACAGATGCATGGGCTGGCAAAGTTCACTGCCGCACAGGCGTGAGCAGCCTTGGTTGGACACTGGAGTCCAGTGACTTGAGCCCCTAGCACGACTGGCTGCAGAGATCTGGCAGTGCCCCCTGGACCCAGGAGAGGGAGAAAGCTGCGGTGACGCTGGCCTCACAAGTGTGTGCTCCATAGAGAAAGAGAGGGCCTGGAATTGGAGAGATGGAGACACATCCTTGTAGCAGCCTTGGACTCCAAAAGGGCAGATAAGAATGGGGGCGGGGGGGGGCGGTCTCTGGGCATGGATTTGGATTTCAGTCTTTTTAGGAACAAGGGCATTTCTGTGTTTTGAAGAAGAGGATGGCCTGGAGCAGGAGGGTCTCCACATTTCCAGATTGGGCACCCTGCTAATACAAACCTTTCCCTTCCCCTCCAATCTCTGTTTTATGGTTGTATATGGTGGCAGGTGGCCAAATCCCGTTTTGCCCTTAACAGAATGATG
>PVKM010044551.1:0-12206 GCA_004027735.1 Carollia perspicillata | reverse complement strand
ATCAAACCCAAATCAGTATATCATCTTAGACTGGACTTCTATTTCCAATACTACAGAAAATACATAGTCACACCCTATGTACAAACACAATTTAAATTCAAGATCATTAGAAGAGACAGACGAAGCAAAATGCCACTGCTCTCGAACAGAACAGTAGGACAGCACACACTGGACCCTGCTACTGAGCTTAGCACCACTACAGTCAACACACACCACAGACACGACCTCATCGATCCCGTCCAAATTCCGACAGCAGACTTCAAGTTTCCAGAAAATTGCTCCCCAAAGGTTAGTAATCTTGAAGTATTATAATTCCAAGAAACGGATCACAGACAGCTAAGGAAAACAAACATATAGAAGCCACATGACATTAGTTAAAATGATATAAAGAATGAAAGAATGTTGATAATAATTAAAGCCGGTTGATGGGGACATAAGAGTTCTCTCATGCTTTTGTGTATGTTTGAAATTTTCCATGACAAACTTTTCTTTTTGTTAATTTATTTTTACTGACTAATAATAGGTCAAGTTTTACATTCCAGAAATTGAGTTTTTGTTAAACATTTATAAATTGTGGGGAGGAAAAAAAGTAACTAGCATTAAGTGCCTATTAGGTATTTTCATATATAACAACCCCTAGGAAACAAACAGAATCAACACTATTTTACATTCTAAAAAATTAAGCATCTGAAGTGTTAACTTTCCCAAGATGATAAAAACTTAAGTGAAATTCACAACCAAGGAAGGGAGGGAAAAATAAAAAGGGGGAGGAAACAAGGAAGGAAGGCAACAGGATGGTTAACAACAACTAGAACAAAAAACCACACCATTATACTAACAAACAACAGATAAAATTAGACAAATACACTTTCTGGGAAACTCCCCAAGTTAAAAAATTCTTGTAAAATTACTCAATGACCAGTATTCAAGAAAAAAATACAAAAATATAATTATATTTAAAAACCTGTAATTATTCCATTTCTGTGCCTACTTTACTATCAACATACCAAATCCTAAATAAATCCCATTTCTCCCATGCTATTAACCAGTTAAATACATATACACACCAAAATGACCCCAAACCTTAATTTAGTTATCTAACCACAAGTTTGAACAAATTAAGAAAAGATTCTGAAAAAGTGTCATAACATACTGACAGTGATACTTGATATTTGTAATCCAGCAGACGTTAGTAGATCCTCCTTACACACGAGGTGGGCAAAAGTATACAGTTGTGAGTACGTGAAACACAGAGTTCTTTATTTATTGTTATTTTCCATACAAACAACTGTAAACCTACTTTTGCCAGCCCCTGTATTTCAATTTACTATACAACCACACTGCTCCCATACTCCAGTGTTTCTATACATGTGAAAATTGTTTTATAGTACATGGACCTTGCCCTGACTGGTGTGGGTCACTGGGTTGGGTGTCATCCCGCAGACAAAGAAGTTGTGGGTTTGATTCCCGGTCTGGACACATGCCTGGGTTGAGGGCTGGTCCCTGGTTGGGGGCATATGAGAGGCAACTGATCTTGTTTCTCTTGCACATCTATGTTTCTCTCCCACTCCTTCTTCCTCCCTTGCCCTCTAAAAATCAAATCTTTTCAAAAATAATTATTTATTTTTAGTAATGCAAAAAATGCTGCTCTCCTTCCTTACATGGTAACTGACAAAATCCTAGTTCCACAATTTGTCTACATAAAGTTAGAGTAGAAAAACACTAATTCTAGTATGAACCGCTGATCTTCAGGAAAAAAATAATCAATTGAAAACTATACTTAGACAATAATATATGATAGCTTTGCTCAGTAAATCTATCACAGAAGCAAATCAATTTCAACGACAGGCCATTAGCATACTAGAGGCCCACTGACACACCTTGGCAAATACTAAAGGCAACATCCGTTCTTCTGCCTCTTCTACAGCTGATTAATAAAAGCATCATTCTTTCCTTTTGATGTACTCAATGTGGTCACTATATAAAAGTCACAAAAGAGATGATTAAAATTCCCCTTCGTTATAGGTTCAACAGACAAGGTCATTTTAGTCTTGGAAGCTAGGCCAACTAAATCTTGACCGCGAGAGTAAAGAAGCAAACTCCAGCACCCTGCATAATCATTAACTGTGTCATTAACTCCATTCCAGTTGAGTATCACATTCATGAAAGCTTCCCTTCTCCTAGTACACATTCTGGGTTGTGTAAAGTGGGGGAAAACCCATCTTCCATAGGCAAATCTTGATTACGTTTACGCAAGTTGAAAACACTCCAGATACCTTCCCATTGTCAATGACACGACTGAAAGATGCCGTCAGCCACTACAGTTGACCCTTGAACAACCCGGGTGTGAATTGTGTGAGTTCACTTATACCTTGATTTTTTTTCAATTAATACTGTAAATGCATATTATCTTCCTTATGATTTGCTTAACATTTTCTCTTCTCTAGCTTACTTTATTATAAGAATACAGTATATAATATATATAGCATACAAAATTTGTGTTAATCTACTGTTTATGTTATCAGGAAGGCTTCGGATCAACAGCAGGGTATTAGTTAAGTTTTGGGGTGTCAAAAGTTATACATGGATTTTCAACTACAAGGGGGTTTAGCATCTTGTTCAAGGGTCGAATGTATTTCACACTTAAGGTTCTTTGCGATTATAAACCATATATAGCATAGTGGTTAAGAGCTTAAGCTGAAAAAAAGAAAAAGCTTAGGCTACATATTCCCTGGTTTAAATCTCATCAATATTACTTGTTATCCTGTCTGTGTCTCAGCTTCATCATTTGCAAAGTGAATATTATACTAGTAAAGTCTGTTCCGCTATAACATATCTTTGCCTTCAATTACCTCCTACAGAATTATTCAAGAGGACAATAATGTAAGAATAGTGTGGAAATTATGTTGGTTCAAAATGTAATTTATTCCAACAGAATTAAAGAGAAATACTTAGCAACAGATAAAGATCTTTTTAAAAAACTGAATATTTACAGAAATGCTTTCCTTTCATGCAAATAGTGCCTGGTCTAATGACTACAAGAACTATGCTTTTCCACAATGTTAAGTATCTGACAATCTGCAAGTACAGATGAAGAAACTGCAAAGACATTTCCCCCTGTATCAAAACAATGAAGTAATGAAGAAAGCCACACCTGGATCAGATTTTTAGTACTGATAAAAATGTCTGCCTCCACCTCAATGAAGGCTAAAGCAGAAGCTCCAGGGTTAGTATCACAAAAGGCTAATGTAAAAAATAAAGACAGAGGCTAATGTAAAAATAATAGTAGACTTTTGACATTGCTAGTATTTTCATTATGGTTATTACTGATTCTTTTAGTATTCTGGTTACAAAATTCCACAGGTTTTTAATGGCCCACCCCAATCCTATTTTTTTCCCAGTAAGCCCTGTTATTTTTAGCCCTATTATTTGCAAAACAGAAGGCATTTTGGCAGAAGACCTATACCTACCTAGTAATTGTAAGAATTGTGAGAATTAAATTGGGTTAATACACACACACATCAAACAGAATCTGGCATGTGATAAATCTTAGCTATTGCTAGCATATATTGTAACTCTAAATGAATTAAGTTCAATTCAAAAGCATACAAATAATCAATCTATTTTCCCCCACCTCAAAAGCCATTGATATCACCATCACTGAATACAAAAACTAATCCCCCCAAAAAAGAACTCTGAAAATAGATTAAGAACCTGTTCCCTGCAGCTCCTAGGCTACAAACCTGCAGAGCATGTTACTATAAGGCATATTGGACTCAACTGTAAGAAAATGAAAGCATTTGTATAATGCATTGCTCTACAACTTTAAGACAGCTATGAGGTCACTACAGGGGATAGTAGTAATTTTTCAGCTCCATTGTAATCTTATGAGACCACCATCTTACATATGGTCCACTGTCAACCAAAACATCATTATGTAGCATATGACTGTACTATAAATAAAAATACCACTCCAATGAAGTCATTATTCATTGAACAAAGATCTTATTAGGCAAAGAGAAAACCTTTTTTGGTTCTGAAGCAATAGATTTGTCTCTAACAAATATAACTAATCGAGATCTCAACAGTTTTTCATCTTTCTATAAAAATATATATAGAAAATTCATCCACACATCTCTCTCTAAAACTGCAATTTTTATGGAACATAAATTACTAAAACACTAATAGGATAAGTAATGAATAGAACTCTGAGAAACAAATACAAAGACTCAGGAGCAATCAAGACAACAAAACTTAGAGCAGGGACATCAGATAGTTAGATAACATAATAATAATAATCATAATAATGCCCTGGCTGGTGTAGCTCAGTGGATTGAGCATGGGCCTGAGAACCAAGCAACCATGACTCGATTCCCAGTCAGGGCACATGCCTGGGTTGCAGGCCAGTTCCCAGCAGGGGACGCATGAGAGGCAACCATACATTGATGTTTCTCTCTCTCTCTCCCTCCCTTTCCCTCTAAAGATAAATAAAATTTAAAAAATCTTAAAAATAATAGTAAGTCATATGGTGTCCAATTTCCTACCCACAGTAAAAATTCATTCTATAAAATCCCCACTATGCAAGCCTCTAAAACCTCCAGCAACAAGAAATTCTCTACTTCACAAAGCATATTTCAATCACATATATTAATCCTGGATAACCTAATTAAATCCTTGAGAAATCGAAAAGACACACAAGCCCTGGCTGGTGTGGCTCAGTGGACTAAACACCATCCAGAGGACAGAAAGGTAGACATTTGGTTCCTGGTAAGGACACAGGCCTGGGTGGCGGGCCAGACGGCAATCGATCAATGTGTCTCTTGCGTACTGATGTTTCTCTCGCTCTTTTTCTCCCTCCCCCACATCTAAAAATATTTTTTAAAAGACACATAATTACACAGAAAAGTCTTTAAAAAATCAAAGAATGTTTTATAAAACCAATCAATTAGAACGAATCTGTATCTCTTAACAGCTTTAAATTTTTTTTTACTGTTTGCTTTACTTTTTCACTTTGTATTTTGTCCCCGCAGCTTTGAAACCAAAGACTCACTAGGAATCTACTACACTTGCATTTCTGAATACATATCCCATTACGTAAGAACCAATGAAGTAATATTATTGGGTTGGCCAAAAATTTTTCCAAACGATCACTCTAGTAGTACTTAGTTGTCTTTAACTTCATTATAAACAATTGTTAGATTGTATTGTGATATATGTCACATCTGTGTGCATTTAAAAAAAAAAACATCAAAGTTGGTGAATTTTTGTGAAGCAATTTTAATATTTAAGATGGAAGAGCATACATAACAGCATTTTCAGCATATTTTACTTTATTATTACAAGAAAGGTAAAAACACAACTGAAACACAAGAGAAGATTTGTGCTGTGTAGGGAAAAGATTCTGTGACTGATGGAACGTGTCAAAGTGGTTTTGAAGTTTCCTGGTACTACTGACATTTTGGCCAAATAACTCCTTGCTGTGGGGCTGTCTTGTGCACTGGAAGGTGTTTAGCAACAGCCCTGGCCTCTACCCACTGGTGGCCGATAGCAGGAGACAGCCGACATACTCAAAATACTCAAATCAAAATCAAAAATGAAAATGAAAAGTGTGTCTTTTATTTTATGGAAAAAAAACTAAATGGGCTTTTCAGCCAACCAAATAGATAAGAGGAGAAAAAATGACTTTAAGAAACTTAAGCCATGGCTGGGATAGCTCAGCGGATTGAGCGCAGGCCTGGGAACCAAAGAGTTGCCAGTTCCCTTCCCAGTCAGGGCATGTGCCTGGGTTGCAGGCCAGGTCTCCAGTTAGAGGCATGTGAGAGACAACCGATCAACGTTTCTCTTGCACACCAATGTACATCAATGTTTCTCTCCCTTTCTCCCTTCCTTCCACTCTCTAAAAATAAATAAATCTTAAAAAAGTAACAAAAATGTGTCCTGGACTTTTCCTTTCAAGTACATAAAAACTATTAAAAATATTTTAAAGAATGTGTTAAAAGGAGATACCTCATAATATAAAAATACACTACTAGACTAGTTCAGATAGGTCAGTATGAGAAACAAAAAGCTTAGTTTCCTTCTGTATTAATTCACAAACAAAATTGTTTTTTCAACTCCCAAATGATTTCTGTTTAAAATGAACCAATTCAAATGGAAACAAGAGTGTATACCCACAGGAGCCTAAATGATCAGTTCTATTACTTCTAAGAAATTGTAAGGGTTCCAAAATCCACCAATTCACCCAAATTTCTCCTAATTATCAACATTAATAAATAATCTTACAATATCTACTCATAATCTATATAAATGTTCATATAATCTGAAATACGTATT
Organism: Carollia perspicillata; assembly: GCA_004027735.1. Classification (NCBI taxonomy): domain Eukaryota; kingdom Metazoa; phylum Chordata; class Mammalia; order Chiroptera; family Phyllostomidae; genus Carollia; species Carollia perspicillata. The sequence continues at coordinate 5,873 of PVKM010044551.1, read as the reverse complement.
CCTCTTCTGGAAATTTCAATGTATGAAATGCCTACAGATACACTTTAACAGCAAAAAAAATTACTCAAAAATAATTCATCTCCTCATGCACTGAAAACTACAGAACTGTGATGAAAGCTATTAAGGAAGGCCTACATAAATGGAAAGACGATCCAAATTCATGGACCGTAGAACTCAATATTCCCCCAAAGTGATCTATAGATTCAACACCTCCCCATTAAAATCTCAGCCTTTTGGGTTTTGTTTCTTTTTTTACAGAAATTGACAAGCTAATCCTACAATTCACATGGAAATGCAAAGCACCTAGAATAGAAAAAACAACTTTGAAAAAGAACATGGAGCACAGAAATCCCTATTTCGAAACTTACTACAAAGCTACAGTAATCAAGGCAGCTTGGTAGTGCTATAAGAATAGACATCTAGATCAACAGAAGAGTCCAGATAAAGCCCTACACTTATGGACAACTGATTTTGGACAAAGATGACTAGGAAAGAACCCTTCGTAGCACACAGCAGTGAGACAACTGGAGATACCTAGACACAAACGTGATGAATTTAGACCCTTATCTGAGCATTCGCTCGCGGCATACAAAAATTAACGCAAAATGGACCATAGGTTTAAATGTAAGAGTTGAAACTATAAAAAATCTTGAACACAGGATGTAAATGTTCTAAAATTAGATTGTGGTAAAGCCTGCACAAGTCTATAAACTTACTAAAAATCACTGAATTGTAAACTTAAAGTAAGTTATGCTATGTTTTAACTCCATAAAGATGTTTAAAAACAAGTCACTTGTAAAAAATCACAATGGCTGTTAAATAAATTCCAAAAACTACATAGTATATTGCAAAGCCAATAAGGCTAGTAATAGCTGTATAGAAACAAATATATATATATATATATATATATATATATATATATGGTTTAGATATAATGAATCCACTACCTAAAACAGCCAATAGTTATAACAGCATTTAATGTCCCACACTTTTTAACTGATGAGGGGGAGGGTGGAAAGGGAAAAAGAGAAAGAAAGAGAGAGATGGTCAGTCACCCATTTGTTGTTCCACTTATTTATGCACTCACTGGTTGATTCTTGTATGTGCCCTGACCAGGAATCCAACCCACAACCTTGGCATATAGGGACCATGATCCTATATGTCTACATAGGCACCTCAGATCTAACCATCTGAGCTGCCTGGCTAGGGCCTGCCACACATTGCTTTAAGTGCTTTACAAGTATTTATTCCTTTAATCCTCGCTAGGATGTGGTTTCCCCCATTGTACAGATGGGGCAACTAAGACACAAAGAAGTTTAAAAAACAAAAACTTGTTCAAGATCACAAGAGTTTTGGGGTAATGAATCTCTTTTCTTCTTTACACAGATACCATTAGCCTATTACACTGTTATGCAACTGAAAAGGAAATTAGTGGACATCATGGTTGCCTATCCAGAATCCATTCACCCCTTCCATGTCTCACCCAGGTTTTTATCAGTATCTCCGCCCCTCCCCATACAGCCCGGGTACTTTAGAGAAAACTGACCCATCCTTAGGCATAGCAGCTGGCCCAGGTTTGCTTAAGCCAATCAGCACATTTCAATGGCCACAGTCATTTTGTCCCAAGGTACAATCAGGACTCTGGTTTGGAATGTTCGGACAGAGAGGCTCTGTCTCCCCCAACTGTCACTGGCAGCCATTCTGCAACCACGAGAGGAACGTCAACAGTTCGAAGCTGACATCAAAGAAAGCAGAACAGAAACGGAAAGAAACTGGCCTTTAATATTTTATTTCTGTAAGTATTGTCCTACCTTGGACACCCAGATAAATAAGCCTGTAAATCTTTTTTATTGTGCTTAAAATCAGTTTCGAGTTTTCTACTACTTACAACATGAAGTACAAATTGACTTAGGGGGAACCCATGAAGTATATTTCTAGAAGGGATTACTTGTAACCCTTGATGGCACACATCAGAATAAAAACCTGTTCAGTGATTATTTTTTTAATTAAGGTTCATATAAAAGCTTGAAAAGTCATTACATGTGCTTTTATGACCCACATAATTAATACTATTTTAACATGACATTTAAAAATTTTTTAATCTAGATTTCTCATTCCTGAGAAATCGAAAGGCATTACAGCATCAGGTCCTGTTACTATAGGACAGCAATCAGCTGGACTGGAATAGCAACTGCCCCTTTAAGTCGACAAGTACACCCTCTGCACAGTCAATACTGGTGGAGGCCTTGTGTGATGGGCTCCACGCCCATAGGTATTAAGATGTTGCACCATTGATATTTAGCAGGACCTATCTCAAATGCCATACAATGAGTATAGCGGTCCCCCCTTAACCACGGGGGAGTATGTTGCAAGGCATCTAGGAGATGAGTGAAACCAGTTATAGCACTGAACTCTACATATATTATGGGTTTTCCTACACTGATTTTCTCTTAAAGCTATTTTTGCACTTTGGGACCATTATTAAGTAAAATAAGGGTTACTTGAACACAAACACTGCCATACTGCAACTAATAACTGAGACAACTACTAAGTGACTAATGGGTAGGAGGTTGAAGCTTATGAATTGTTTATTTCTGGAATTTTCCATTTATTATTTTCAGGCCATGACTGACTATAGTTAAGTAAAACTGCAGAAAGTGAAACTGAATTAAGGAGGGAACTACTGTAATGAAAAATTATATTCTATCTTTTAAGCTTCAACATTTTAATTAAAATCTTACACTCTTCAAACAAAAAAAAAAACACAAAAACATGTATTTGTCACCAGACCATAGGAATTACTATTCTTGAATTAAACAGAATTGAATAATACTCTTAAATACCTGAGGAAAGAATTAAACTCAGCATCAAGTTCCTGAAAACACCAATACATTAACTATTCTGGACCCTAAAGTTTGACAAATAACTTTAGCATACAGATGAAGACAAAAATAAAGTGATTTTGAAGTGCAACCAAAAAAATGTAAAAGTTGACCAGAAGTCTGAAATACTTGAATACACAGGTGTACTATTAATCAAAATTTATCTGTAAAAGACTTGCAAAAGAAATTACAGGAAGGGTGGTAAATCAAAGGAATTTATGGTACAGTAAATTCAGGCCATGTTAACAAAAGTGGGAGGCAGAACTGAACAGAAAGAACTCTCAAGTTACATGTCTCTACCACTAATTTAGACAATTTGGGGGAATGGGAAGTTGCTTAACTTTAACAGTACAACTTTATTGTTTCAAGTAGTTAATATGTAGTCAGTAAAAAACAATCAGTAGAACATAATCTATTTTAATAAAATGCCTAAAACACAGAAAAAAGTCGTGACAGCTATGAATGCTAGTGTGAATTCACCAATGAAAAACCCAGGGAAGACAGGGGAAAAGAGCAGCACAGAGGCAGGCTCAGTGATATCGGTCACGTACCGGTTAGGTCCGATGGGGGGTCCACAGGGCTTATATTTTGGTAGCACTTCGTTACTTAGTCATGGTACATATTCTTTTGTCTGTATCTTATTATTTGTAATTTTATAAATTTTTATCCAATGTACTGATTGCAAAAAAAAGCTAATGACCAACTTTCCGCATCCACATTCTGAGTGAAAACAAATGACCAAATGGTTTCTTACTTTTAAGGTCTTTTTAAAGCTTTTTTTCAAAGGTATTTGAATGTTCAACAAGAAATTAAATGTACTGATGGAGGTTTGACCTAATATTTAGCAGAACCAATGATTTTCGTGCCCTTACACTGGGGAAAGCTATACCTAAACGATAAATCCGTGCTTAGAGGAGCCAACAATTCTCCATCAACTCAACAGACAGATGTGTTCCTAGAAAGGTTGCCGTTCCCAGAATCATCAAATTGTAGGCAATCTACTTAACCTTTCAGTGTCCCAGTTTTATCTGTTAACATGAGACACAGGCATACCTGGGTAACATCACACATTCAGACCACCGCAATAAAGCCAGTGTCACAATGGAGCAGGTTGTAAGCATTTTGCTGATGGAGGGCCTTGCCTTCAATTTGTTTAGGAAAAAAAAAGGGTGCAACACCTGTGAAGCACAATACAGCAAAGCACAATAACACGAGGTACGCCTGTGTATGTAATGGAGTTGAGGGAATAATTAAAAATCATGTAAAGCACCTGGCTCACTGCCTGGTAAATAGTAACTTTTTAAAAAATCACTTACTGTTACTTAATGCATTCTCTTCCTTGAGTAGAATTAAGACTAAGGCTGGCAACTCTCAATTAGGAAATATTTAGATGCACCTGTATTAACAACACTGCGATAAACAACGTGGCCAGATTCCCAGCAGTTCAGCTCCCCATATTTTCTAAAGACTAGCCAAGACCCTAGATATCCAGGAAGGAGCATGAAAAGTACAAGGGAGAATGGAAAGAGAGGAATAATCTAATTCTCTCAACAACTTGTTCTACACAAGAGAATGATGGTGATGAGTGGGTTAAACTGAACCAATTTTCCCTCTCTACTGGGACACCTATTGTCCTGCAAACATGGAGATGTGAAAGACTTAACCAATAACCTTAAAATCTCTACCAGGCCTACAGTGGTGAACAGCATAAAAACGTACTATTGCTATAGAATCTGGATTTTCTTTAATGATAAAATGCAAAAGACTCAAGGACGATAACGAGTTCAAATCCTCCTTCTGCCAGGGGAATGTTGCATTTCACACACAAACAACTAATTATGGACTGTAGCACTACCACAGATTTGTGTTTATCATCCAAGTTACAAGAGGTTTAGAAGAAAAAAGAAAAGTTTTTAAGTGTCTCTATTTTGAAGTAGAGGAATACATTAATCTACCATTTATCTCCTTGAGACTCACAAACTTAAGTCCCCACATACACAAGATCCAAAAAAATACTGGTAACTGTTGAAGCTGGATGACAGACAACTGGGTTCTTTATATTATTCTCTTTTGTGTGTATCTGAACATTTCTGTAATGTATAGTCAAAAATATATGGGTGTACATGTGTCTTATAGGTGTTTATATACAAGCTCCCTATACTACAAGCTGAATAATAGGACATTTCTCTAGCCAAGTTTTCTTATTCATCAAGCTACTTTCAAATTCTAGAAGTTGTATTGCAGTGACCAGACTATTAGTAGAGGTCTCCTGAAGGAAATAATTAACTGCCCTGGAATAAAAGGAGTCTAACCTTGAAAACATACAGGCAACAAGGAAAGGTGCTAAGTAATCATTACAACAACTGCACATTCATTTTGTTCCCATGTGTTATGTCCTAACACAGGTGAGTATGTGGAAGAGGAGGAAGTACTTAAAGAATAAAAAGCAACAGAGTCTGGAATAAAAAAATCTAAAAAGCCTCCATTAGAAATAACCATTTCTCACATGAAAAGATGCTCAATATTGCTAGCTATCAGAGAGATGCAAATTAAAACTACAATGAGATACCACTTCATACCGGTAAGAATGGCCATCATAAACAAATGTTTATGTTGGAGAGGTTGTGGAGAAAAGAGGACCCTAGTTCACTGTTGGTGGGATTGCAGACTGGTACAACCACTATGGAAAACTGTATAGAATTTCCTAAGAAAACTAAAAATGGATGTGCCTTTTGACCCAGCAATTCCACTGCTAGGATTATACTCTAAGAATCCAGAAACACCAATCCAATAGAACCTATACACCCCAATGTTCATAGCAGCACAATTTACAATAGCCAAGTGCTGGAAGCAACCTAGGTGCCCATCAGTAAATGAATGGACCAAAACACTATGGTACATTTACACAATGGAATTCTATGCGGCAGAAAGAAAGAAGGAGCTCCTACCCTATGTGACAGCATGGATGGAAGTGGAAAGCATTATGCTAAG
>PVKM010044550.1:0-12210 GCA_004027735.1 Carollia perspicillata | reverse complement strand
TGGGCTGCTCACCTACAACCCTCACCAAGTGCCAGGTGTTCTGGGCTTGGATGACTAGTCCTCAGGTCTCATCAGATCCCATGTTAAGTGGGAGACTGGGAGATCTAGTAGTTCAGAACTATCTTAATAATAGAAGATGATTTCTTTCAGAGTTAAACAGAGGTGTCCCTTTATGTGCTTGCTGAGGTGGTAAAAAAAGTGGTTTCTTCCATGTCAGGGGTACTGACAAAGATGATGAGCTCTCTCTCTTACTCTACTTTGTTTGACTAATTCTAGCAACTTCTCCAAGTTGAACATGCTCAGGACTCACTGACTCCTATTTCCTCAGTGTAGCATTTTACTAGAGCAGCCTTTTGTCTAATAAATAAATATTCTTTTAAAATATTTTATTTTTATTTTTTAATTTTATTGTATGTTTTCCACTACCATTTATCTCCCCACCTACCCCTTCCTCCTGCAGTAAATATTCTTGATTAAGGTTATTTGTGATAGGATTGTTGTGGACCTCTCAGACTGTCTCAACAAGGATGAAGAAAGCTGAAAGCTAACTTAGGAAGAATAAATAGGAAGTTGAATTTTTGAAGAATGCTGACCTGAAAGGATGCCCTGGCTTGTGGTTCTGCTGTACCGCTCAACACATGGTGTTGTCATTCAGGTACATGTTTGTATTCTCTAAAGACTGTGAGCTCCTTGAAGACAAGGACCATAACTTATCCATCCTTGCATTTCTAGTGTTTCATGTGGTTCCTTGATGTGGACACAGTCCCGCAGTGTCCCCGTCATTAAGAATGAAAATGAGACATTCACATGGACTACTGAGTCCAGTGGAGGAAAAGGGACAGCATGGCTTTTCTCTCAAGGGAAACAAAAGCCTTGGCCTCTATCTTGACAGGCCTGTATTGGGTTTCTCGGCACATTACATGATGGTCCTCATTTACTATGCACAGGTTCACTTCAGGTGGTTCCCTTTTACAGAAAACAAAAGAGCCAATAACGCTAATCACATCACAGGAGAGGGATATTTGCTAATGAAAAGGGCAAAAGTGGTTGGACCGGTTACACTGGTCCTAGGAAGGTTTAGCATGGATTTTCGGAAGTTATCTTGAAGTAAATGTTTGCCACAAATCTGGGTGAGGGAGTTTTTAGCAAAAAGCAAGACTTAAAGCAGCCTAGGCACATTGCAGGCCTGATTCCCCATGGGAGAACCTATCCGTGGGTGTGGGTCCTGTTCATCTCTGAGTGGGAGCTGGGCCCACACCACACAGAATGGTCTCCTACAGTCCCTCGTATAAAGCAGGTGTTCAATAGATGTTCACTGATTTGACCTAAATTAAGTTCCCAAAAGTCCTATATGCTCAGGGATGAAACCCTGTTAAGATGCAAGTGCTCTCTAATTCTGTAGAAGATAATTTGCTTTTCTTGGGACATTACATCATCATTCTGGTATTGGGTGTAGAAGAAAATAAAGTAGCAGATAAATTCAGTCTCCGATATTGTAACTATGAATGCCTTTCAAAGTGGAATAAGTTAAGAGGAGAGTTACACATTGGCAAGCTCAGCTTTCTTTGGAGACAAGATAGGTAAGATTGTTCCTGTACAGTCTCAGTGCTTCCACTTCTCTGTATAATCTCCCTACTCAAGAGAGTGTTGGATGAATGACTCTATACTGTTAGTTCTGATAGAGTCCTATGTTTCTTCCACCTGCAGTGCTCTGTCATTTCCCCTCTGCCAACACATGGCTAGGGCAAGGCCCAGCTCAAAATCTCAGTACTCCCAGGAAACCTTTGATTCACCTCACCTTGTTCCCTTCATCATTTCTTTCTCCCTGGCTCCCAGTATTTAAATATTGTGTTTATTTATAATCATTAAACTCAGGTTACATGTTTAATTAGCTGCATCTTTGAAAGGTTGCATGCCTTTTTAATGTGTAAATATTTCATTAATTCTAGTAGTGATGCTGGATATTGTGCCTGTTCTCAAGTTGCTAAAACCTCTCTAATTCTTGGCCTTTATCTCTTCCAGGGAGTTTCTTTATTCATCTTCATTCATTCTTTCAAAGGTGATTTTAGTTTTGGGAAAAGCCAAAAGTCACAAGGTGCCAAATCTGGGCTGTAGGGGAACTGAGTCACCTGGGTTATTTGATGTTTTGCCAAAAAACTGCATGAGACATGATGCATGAGAAGGGTCATGCTCATTCATTTTGAATGCAACAGTACACAGGCTCACTCAATGGCGTCTACTGCCCCCACTGACTACTACAGTGAAGCTATCATTATTCATGCATGCACATTCCAGTCCACTGTCCTTGGTTGCCAGGTTACATTGATGCGTGCAAACCATTCTCGTTAACTATGACTGGGCTTTTTCAGAAAGACCTCCTGTGTGTATGTATACTATACATATATACATGTGTATATCAGGAAACTGCTGTGTGCTAGGGTTACACTTACCTTTTAACAAAATGGCAAATTTCTCCCATCCAGAGTCTTTGGAAGAAGTTGTACACAAGCTCTGAGTTGATTTCCTCATCTCTTTTACACCACAAGGAAGTTTTAAGTCCCTACTACTGCAACCACTCCCCTTTAATTTGTATTTATACAAGAAGTTTTGGGAAGCTTCTTCTTTCTATTCCCCTCTTCTGTATAATTTGAGTTTGCCTAGAAATTGATGAAGAAAGTTCCTAGAATAGGCGTGCTTGTTGGGAGGGGACACGCATCCTGTACAGAGCACGAGAAACCTTTTTCCAACATTTCCAGGAGTTTAACATCATTTTTTTTTTTGGCTGGGGGGGGGGGTGTTGCTGTCTTCAAATGTTTCAATTTTAGGAACCTTTTAAACTCTTGAAAAATATTAAGTATACTGAATAGTTTTTATTTTTGTAGGCTATATGAAATTTACTGTATTAGGAACTAAAACAGAGGTAACATTTATTAGCTCATTAAAAATAACAAGCCCATTATATGTGACATAAAAACAAATTTTAAATGAAATAACTATATTTTCTAAGACAAGTGCAGTAAGAGGAAGGGCACTGTTTCACATCTGAGGAAATCTTTAACACCTATCTGGCTTTATAGAAGGCACCAGCATTCTCACATCCATTTCTGCATTTAGTCTGTTGAAGTATGTGGATTTAATTGAATTATATGCAGAAAATCTGGCCTCACATAGATATGTCATTTGAAAAAAGAGGAGTATTTTCACCACCTTTTTTCAGATAATTATGGATATTCTTCTTTGATATTACATCAAATTTCAATCAATAGTATTTTCTCAAAGATTAGTTGCAGTGTACTATACAAAGCTGTATAAATCTACATTTTAGAAAACTGTCAAGCTTATGGTGATGGATGCAAGTTTTCCAAAATTCTAAGTTTTACTTTCAAACTCAAATTTAATCATCAGCAACAAATATACTAGGTATTTTTCTGGTAAGTACTGAGCTCACTTGGTATCATTTTGAGAGAATATGTGCTGGATACCCAAGTTTGCCAGTTGTCCTTTATAAGAAACAATGTTATTCCATGAAAAAGTAACTCATCTACCAATAACTTGAAAGATTACATACTTCTCCTCCCCCATCCCCAAGACAGCCCTCTTACTTTGGTATGCAGATCAAGGTCTTACAATTACTTCCTGCTCTGTTACACAGGATATGAAAAAGATGTGTCCTCAAAGTTGTGACTTAATAAAATAAATACTGCTTACTGCTTCATCATGGGTGTTCTTACATAAAACTGACAGTTTTGCTTTGCCCTGTGTGAGTGGTGGTGAAGGATATGAAAGCTACTAGAACAGTACCCTTGCCTTGCTTTGGATGCTTTGGACTAAGGCATCGACGGTTTTATCTACCATTGTGCTTTGGGACAATCAGCACAAATGTCGATGCAGCAAAAGGGTAAATGATGTCTCAATGTTATTTTGAAAATAGTTTTGCCCTTGAAGACCATTTGAAAGTATCTCAGTGGTTTCCTAGGACCTGTGGACCATAGTTGTTCTAGGAAAACAATTTCATCAGTGGTAATGGGGCAGGAAAATTTTTATTGGATCTAGAACACTAGCCACTCTGTGTAACAAATCTTCATGATAAAAAAAAAATGGTCTGAATCTCAATAGCTGACTTACTAAGACAATTTGATAACTCACTCCATCTACAAGTTGGGGATGGCCTATATGGCAATACTTTGCATAGTGCACCTGTCTCCTCATTTACAGATGCTTAGTTTCTTGAACACAAGCAGGTAATTAAAAAACACTTAAAACAAGACTAATTTTCTCTTAGGAATTAAAGAGACAGAGACATATTCCAGTGAGTTAGACAAAAATCAAGTCGTGTCTTTTGTTATAATGCACTAATAGTCTTAGTAAACATTTCTAGACCAAGTGAATAGGGTAAAATATTTATTTACAAAATAAACAATAATAAAAATCATCGAAAATATTCAATCAAGTCCTCCTGGATATTAACTTACAAGCATTATTAATTCCATTCTCCATATTCTTCATTGTAGAAATTCTTGTAAACCAACTTCATCTTATCCTCCTCTACGGTCCAGAATTAGCATATTTTTCAGTCTTGACTCTTCCATTCCCCCCCCCCATACTTAATGAACATCTGCTGGATATATGTGATCCTTCATTTAGAAATGGCATATGTGGTGATAACACCCATGCAAGTAGTTCATAGTGTAATTGGCAGCTGGGCTAATAACATATATGAGACAATTGTGAATCTCAGGTTCGCAGGTAATACTTGCTCAGGTGCAAAACAGAGGTAACTGAAAATGTAAAATCTTCCATTGCACACTTTTTAAAAAATTTTTATTTCATTTTTGTTGGAGACAAGAAAAACATTTGATCTAGGTTTCACAAAAATACATTTCATAAGCCTGTATATTCTTCATAGAATTTGGAAAAATAGTACTACATAGATATTTTATCACTATTAATGAGAAAAATATATAATACTTTAGACATTGACATATTTTAAGAAATTATTGCCATTTTTAGAATTTATTCATATAAATGGAAAATCTCTTTTTCAGGAACTGATGATTTAAAAAGTCACAATCTAGCCCTGACTGGTGTGGCTCAGTTGGTCGAAGCATTGTCCTGAAATGAAAGTTTGCAGGTTTGATTCTTGGTCAGGGCACACACCTAGGTTGCAGGATCTATCCCTGGTTGTGGTATGTACAATCCCTGGTCCAGGGGAGTACAGGAAGCGATTGATTGATGCTTCTCTCTCACATGGGTGTCTCTCTCTCTCTCTAGAAGCACTGAAAAGAAATGTCTTTGCACGACGATTAAAAAAAATATCTCCACACGGCTCATGTCCTTGTACACCTACATCAAAATTACAACTAAACTAGACAACAACCATCATTCAGAAAAATCAGAAACTGAGCTGAATGGAAGTCCTACAACTATAGAATTAAAGAAGAAACCACAATAAGACTGGTAGGAGGGGTGGAGATGTGGAATGGGCTGGTCCCACACCCATGTGTAGCAGATAAAAATTGGGAGAAATATTTCAAGAGTGAGGGGTTCCAGCCCCACATTGGGCTCCCCAGAACAGGGTTCCAATGCCAGGAGATAAGTCTCCATAACTTCTGGCTGCAAAAACCAGCGGAGCTGTGGAAGACAGAAACTTCTGAAATCCCAGGCAGTTCCTGTTAAAGGGCCACACACAGACTTACTTGGACTCACTGTGAGCTCCAGTGGAGGGGCAGCAGTTTGAAAGGCACCAGAGGCATATGGAGAGGAACTGAATTGTCTGGCAACAAGGCAGGAGCTGGGCAGGGAGCAACCTATACATTAACAGGTAGAGGTTGGGGAGAGGAATGAAAGGGAGTAAGTATATAATGTATATTTAGCAATAACACTTACAAAGACTCATAGGTCCACAAGTAGAAGAGTGGCCCTTGTAGAGGTGGGTGAGAGGAATGAAAGGGAATATGTGCATTAAAAAACAAGTAAAAAGCCTTGTATAGACTACTGATAATAAATATACCACGAACTAAGAAATATGGTCAGCTCAACCATCTGCATCAGAAATCCAAACAAATTTAATGTGTTAAATAATTTGATATGATAGATATCAAATTGTGAAGATATAGGATTTCAGCTGTATATAACTAGTCCTCCTTAAAAGCCTGACTGGCTTTTAGGAAGTGGAAGCATACAGAAACTACTGAAAATCCTATTGCCTCTCCCTTTTTTCCCACCCCCATTGTTTTTTAAAAAAAGTTTTATTGTGTAAAGTTTCAAATGTTAATATTTGCAAAAGAAAAGTATTGTGAACACTTATAAACCCATCACCCCTGAGATTCAATGATAGCCAGCATTTTGTCAAACATGTTTTATTTTCCCATTTTTCTTTTTATATCTTAATGTGATTCCCATCTTAACATTTCATCTCTAAATCCTCCAGTGTGCATCTCAAAATAATATTTTCCTTTCTCAATGTGCATGGTAGACACCACGTGAATGTAAATTGTGAGTGTCTTTTACTGTTCCTCCTTGTGATAATAACTGATGTTTTGTAGACATGCTTTTACTTAAAAGCAAAATATACACACATGCTTGAAAAACTAATATATTCAATGTTATCTCAAAACCTCTGCATAGAACAGCACACATGGCACGAGTTAGGTGGAGGGGGGCAAAGTGTTGGCCTGCACCATGCCCTAAGGAGAAACCTAGTGTTGAATTGTCCCACAGTACTCTGGGTGCACATCCCTCCATCCCTCTTTTTTTCCTTGTGTAAAAAAAATTATTTTAAAATTTTTGTTGAATTCAACGAATAAACATTGTGTATATTTAAAGTATATAGTGTAGATGTTTTGATATATGCATACATAGAGAGATGATTACCATAATTAAACAAATTAACATAACCATCACCTCCCATAGTTACCATTTGTGAGTGTGTGTGTGTGTCTGGTGAGAACACTTAAAATGTATTCTCTTAGCAAATTTCAACTGTACAGTATATAATATGTTATTATTAACTGTAGTCACACTGCTGTACATATCTCCAGGAAATATTCATCTTACAACTGAAAGCTGTGTTCTTTAACTAATATCTTCTCTTTTCTCACATCCTCTCGGCCTCTGATAACCACTATTTTACTCTCTGTTACTATAAGCTCAACTTTCTTTTAGATTCCACATATAAGTGAGATCATGCAACAATTGTCTTTCTGTAGCTGACTTATTTTACTTAGCTTAATGTCCTCCAGGTTCATATATATTGTCAAAAATAGCAGAATTTTTTTCTTTTTAAAGGCTGAATAGCATTTCAATGTATAGCTATATCTCTATCTCTCTATCTCCATCTCTGTCTCTAATTCTATCTTTATTGCTGTCCATAATCTTCGTTGTCCATCCCTCTATTGACAGGTACTTAGGTTATTTCTACATCTTGGTGACTGTGAATAATGCTGCAATGAACATGGGAATGCAGATATCTTTTAAGGATAGTGATTTTATTTCCTTTGGCTATATACTGCAAAGTGGGATTGCTGGATCATATGGTAGTTCCATCTATACTTTTACTGTTTTCCATAATGGCTGTACCAATTTATGTTTCACCAGCAGTACATAAGGAGTCCCTTTTTTTCCACAGCATAGTCAACACTTACCTTTTGACTTTTTGATAATAGACATCTTAGCAGGTATGAGGTGATGTATCACTGTAGTTTTGATGTTCATTTTTCTGACAATTAATGATGTTGAATATGTTTTCATATACCTGTTAGGCTTTTGTATTTCTGCTTTGGAAAAATATCTGTTCAGGTCCATGTTTAATTGACTTCTTTGATTTTTAATAGTGAGTGGTATACATTCCTTACTTTTAAAATATTAACCCCCCACCAGATATGTGGTTTGCAAACATTTTCTTCCATTCCATAGGTGGTCTTTTCATTTTTTGATATTTGTGTGTGTGTGTGTGTGCAGAAACTTTTCAGTTTAATGTAGTTCCACTTGTTTATTTTTGCTTTCCTTGCCTTGTTTTTTAATGTCATATTAAAAAAAATTATTCCTAGACTGATGTCATAATGTTTTTCCCCTGTGTTCTAGGAGTTTTACAGTTTTAGGTTTTATGTTTAAATCTCTAATCCATTTTGAGTTGATTTCTGTGTATGGTGTAAGGTAAGAATCCAATTTTATCTTTTGCATGTGCATACCCAGTTTCTCCAACATCATTTATTGAAGAGTCTATCACTTCACCATTTTATACTCTTAGCATCTTTGTTGAAAATTAATTGACCTTTATGTGTGGGTTTGTTTCTGTGATCTCTATTCTGTTGTACTGATCTCTGTGTTTGTTTTTATGTCAATACCATGCTGATTTGATTACTATAGCTTTGTAATATAGTTTGAAATCTGGGAGTATGCTGTCTCCAATTTTGTTCTTCTTCCTCAAGATTATTTTAGCTATTTAGGGTCTTTTGTCATTCCATACAAATTTAGGGATTTTAAAAATATTTCTGCCCTGGCTGATGTGGCTCAGTGGATTGAGTGCCAGTTTGTGAACCAAAAGGTCCCTGGTTCAATTGCCAGTCAGGGCACATGCCAGGCTTGCAGGCCAGATCCCCAGTATGAGTTGCATAAGAGGCAACCACACATGGATGTTTCTCTCCCTTTCTTTCTCCCTCCCTTCCCCTGTCTAAAAATAAATAAATAAATTCTTTAAAAAATATTTCTGTGAAAAATGGCATTGAAACTTTGATAAGGATTGCATTGACTCTAGACTGCTTTGTGTGGAATTAATATTAATACTCCCAGTCCATGAACATGGAATATCTTTTCATCTATTGTATCTTCTTCCACATGCATGATGGTAGAGGTTGGCAAGCCCCCCTGATATTGTGTGTGAACACAGCTGCAAAGGCTGGCTGGCTGCAGGCAGAATGGCTCTGCTGGACCATGGAATTTGAATGGGCACTGGCTAGGGCAGGTCAGGAGGAGGTGGGGTGTTGGGTGAGGGTAGGAACTCAGGCAACTTGAGTCTGCAAATGCAAAAACCTGTGGTGACCTCAGGAGAGAGAGTTGTAGGGAGCTACTGGTGGCAGCATGCTGGCTGTGGGTTTCCTCAGGGGTGAAAGCTGCTGAGGTCCTCCACATGGCTGGCCACTGGGGACAGAGTGGTGCCTACCACAGGTGATACTGGGAGTCCCTACCCTTCTTCCTTGTTTGTAGCAGTCTCCAGACATCTCAGCTTTGCTGGGCTCCATGTGAGGTGAAATCAAAATGGACCCTCGTGCAGTGACACAAGAGGCTGGGGCAGCTGGTTACTCAAGGGTCTCGAGTGAAATGTCCATCTGCCTCCCCTTCCCAAGTGAGGAGACACTGTTGTCTGAGCAGTCCCCCACTTGCTGCTGCCTACATGTGTAGCTGAGGGCCTCAGCAGGGCCGGCCAGTGGTGCTTTCTTCTCAGTGCAGTGGTGGGGAAGGATGATATCACTCCAGAGGTGCCCGCTGTGCCCAGTGGTGCTACTTCATTTTACACGCATACACTGGCATCGTTCTCGGGTGTAGACCTGGGACGAGGGACTCTCACAGTATCATCTGTATGCTCTGAAATGAGCTCACTATGCAGACTGTCTCCTTGAATCCGGTCTTGACTTCCCTGTATCTAGAAGTTATTTTATTTCTAGAGTTTTCTCAGCCTTCCTGGTCACTGAATTTTGGTTAGAGAAGTTCTATCTCAGTTTGTCTTAACTCCCTGTTTTGGGCAGCAGTTCACAAGTCAGCTATTTCCTTCTAAATGCTGTGTGCTCAATGCTGAAATTAATTCCTCTTTCTATAGTGAACATCTCCACATAGCAGTGACATAGGGCGATAACCTGATTGGGTCACACAATATTTTATTACACCTCAATCCAGGGCTGCTAGCTGACTATTGTTCTTCCTTTGCTCTAGGTGTTTTATTGCAGGGCCAAGAAGTTGAATTTGTTTACATTGAAATGGATATGAGGACACATATGCACAAAAACAAAGAAATAAAATGATCCATTGCATTTCCAGCACACATACGTTAATTAAAAAACACTGAGAGGTAGATGTATTTCTTTCCAGTAGCTACACATATGAGTGTGTGTTGCCTAGGTAGTGAACTCTTCAGGATTGATTGGGGCTGTCTCCTGTTTCTTTTAAATTCCCTTAGGGCAGCTCATACTTGAACCTTAATAAACCTTAGTGACTGACTGCCTCTGGTGGTGAGCTTGTCGCTTCTGAAAGCCAAAGTAACTCTTTGATGACTCAGATACAATTTTGTTACTTTCAACAAAGAGCTCACTACGGAATTCTGAAAGACTTATGGCTTAATCGTTGTGAGAGGGGTTGCTAAGCAACTGGGAAGCTGGATGTTCAGACTTCTGCACACCTCTTCTCCCTGTGTTCCCCTCGTAGCTTGCCTGGCTTCTTCTGTCCTCTCCTAAATCCACATCTCAGGATCCCTTGCTATTTCAGAAGCCAAACTGAGTCTGCACTTCCATAGTGGATTGATCTGTCTTTGCTACATGTCCTTGAAGTTAACGTACACCCTCTAAATATATTGCTAATTTCTGGAAGTCCCCAGAGGGTGGTGTCTGTATGTTGGGAGCAGTGTTCCCTGTAACCGTTTTTCTTCTGCCATTTTCTCCTTTCTTGCTCCAGATGTTGGATCTGCAGGTCCCCCCAAGAACCCTCTTATCCTTTGCAGGGTTGAAGTACCAAATTTGGACATGAAGAGGCTTTCTGCCTCGGATATGAACCTGTTGAAATTGCATACTTCAGTCTCATATTTGTGGAGTATTCAAGTAGTTATCTTGTTCTGGAATGGTGCCACATTTACTGAAGTACAACTTAATAGCCACACTGTAATATAAGAGGAACTCCATGCTTTACTTTTGCCTACTGAAGAGCATCGATCCCCAGCAACATTTCTCATCTTCACTGCTCAGTTCTTTGCATCCTGTGCTGCGTGGAGCTTCTATTCACCACTCGCTCCTGTTGCTAGACCCTTCTGCCTTTACCTCCTCTCACCCCTCTCCTTTTTCTACTACTTTTTATTTTGTAGCTCACTATAAGATTAGGTACTTCAGCCAGACCTTACCCATTCTCAAATCCTACAAGGTAAGATAATCTTTCTTTCTGGGGGCAAAGGGTTGGGCAAAGGAATTGATTTATCGATTGTAGAACTCTCTTGGATGGGCTGGAGGGAGGAGAATGCTTGTGGCCATGCTTGTGTGAGTTTTAGCCTGTGGCACAGAGGTGTGCTTCAGTGGTACAGTGACAGGTAATAGAGGTTATAAGCAAGAGCCCTGGAGTCAAAACTTTACGGCCAAACCCTACCTCCATCACAAAAGCTCACCAAGACCCTGGGCAAGTTACTTAACATCTTTGTTTCAGTTTCCTCCTCTTTAAAGTGGGGTTTTGTGAGCCTGACTGAGATAACTCATGCTAAGTGTTCAATAAATGTCAGCTGTTGTATTATTGGTAACCACATTTTCTTTCCTGATTCTGACAATTCTGGTCCAGTTTTGGAGAGGAGGAGGCATTGATGTGGGATCGGAGTGTGATCCGAGGAGTACAGACCCTGCTACACTTAAACTCTCCCCTTCCTTCCCACCGTGGCTGGGCTTCTGTGTGTTCTGTGCTTCTTCTCAGGATGAGCTGCCTCCAAGATGCTCTGCAGAGACAGACCTGAAGCAGGAACTTCAGACCCCAGACAGGGCTGGAACTATAGGGAATATACAGCTCTGTCCACCATCCTGAGACCCCTTGCTGCAAGTGGGAAGACAATGGCCAGGGAACCCTGAGCCTGCGATTAAATCAGACAAATTGATTTTCTTTGGGTCTCACTTTCCCAGCCTCTAGAATGAGGATACATGGGCAACTTTTATGAAGTCTGTCTTTAAAACAATTACAATCCTTGTTGTTACACGAGCCATTGGATGTGGATGCCATACCCTAGCTTACCTGTGGACTATGGTTGAAGTCCTATAGGTGGCAGACCCTTGGCTGAAGGTATTAGTTACTTTGCACAGACTCCCTCTTCGCTCTGAAGTTCACCTAATCCCCAGCACATCATCAGAAAAATTGCTCTATATATGCATTTATGATCTACGAATCATGGACCCAGCCGTGATAACTGAAGACAACCCAGGAAGTTTTTATTAAGTGAGGAATAAGAAGTAATTTGCTGCAGAGCACTTTTTCTCA
>PVKM010044549.1:0-12194 GCA_004027735.1 Carollia perspicillata | reverse complement strand
AGTTGACATCCTGGGAAATGCGTGCGCGGGTGTGAGCAGTGTGTGCGCAGATAAGGGATCAGACAGAGGTGCGCATGCGGAAACGGTGAGGTGGTCTCTGAGGGGTGAAATGAATTCTGGTTTTTTGGTTTGTTTGCTGGGTCCTTTTGTGCTTTTTTAAAATGTTTTCCCAGTTTCCTGCATGTATGATGCTTCTGAAAATTAACAAAGCAACTAAAAATCATTAGGCCCTGACAATTCATCCGTCTTGCCTGTTGGTATCAGTACTAGTGTTTCTTCCTGGTTCTGCTTCAGATGAACCTCCTAGTCTTTATCTTACTGGACCAGGAGGTAACAAATACAATGAGGGGCAACTTTACACACAGTGTTTAGGGGTCTTCTGATTCTCCCTTTCAGAACTCCTTTCTAAACCCTTCTGTAATACTTCCCCCCATTCTCGGGATGCTCGGGACAGCCGCTGCGTGCCAGGGCTGTGGTCTTGAGTAAGCAGTGTCTGTGCTCCCAGCTCACTTCTCTGCCTGGCATTCCCTGTATTCTCCCACTCCCCGCCCTCCATACTTCCCTAGTATGTAGAAATAGTCAATAAAACATTAACTGATTGACATCATTTGAATAGCTAATAGCTTCCTATTCACTGAATTTTAAAAGAGATTGGTTGCCCAGCTAATGCTACTGTGTCTCTAATCTAAAGCTTCAGTCAAATGCAGATTTTCACACTCCCATTATATTCCTGTGCAAGCGGGTCACAACCTCTTTTAGCCAAGCAGGGAAGGTCTTTCGTGGCCAGGCGCCATCGCCATTACTATCAGCTAGAGCAGCAACTAATTTGGTCATGTTGATGGATGTCGAGATGGTGCCCAGACTCATCCACAGGCAGAGGGTACCGTGCGAGAAACTAATTTCTTCCTGGCCCAAAGTGCTCCAGGTCACCCCTGATTACAGAGAAAATGACATTGAGTCACTGTGTCTCCTGAGCCAGCTCATCCAGGGCTGTGCACGGCTAAGCCAAGCCAAAACAACAGGTGTATGCAGAATGTGTGTCGCCCCACGCACTTAGTTCCAAGGCTCAAACTCTGGTTTCTCAGGAAGAAAAAAGGTTAGGGAAACGGCAAAATGCAGCAGTTACAAAAAGCATTTCAAACCAATATCCACCAGAGGAAGAAATGCAGACAAGCTTCTGAACTGCAGCCAGGGAGCCAACTGAAAAGAAAACCAACTATTGTCCAAGAGAATCTGCACCTTGTCCAAGAGAATCTTTTCCTCGGGCACCTCGAAATGGTTCATAGTGTTTTCTGTGACTTCTTTCTGTAGAGCAGAGGTGGGACCGTTTTTTTATGCCAAAGTTTCATTCATTAAAAAACATTTTAAAGTACCTACTCTGTGCCAAGTATCGTGCCAGGCACTGATGCTTCAAATAGTGTTGATCAGTCTGTGCTCTGAAAGCAGCCCCAATCTAGATGGGGGGTGGCCGAGGGGATTGGAGCAAATGATGAAACAAACATAAAGAAACAGAAATGGCCCCTTATGAGAGAGTGCAGTAGAACAGAGAGGAGGAAGTGTTTAGTTTGAAAGTCCTCCTCCTGCCAGGAAGGAGGTGGAGGTGGGGCGGGGGGTCCAGGGCTGGGAGGGGAGCTGAGAGGCAGGGAGGAGCCAAGCCCGGAGTGAAATGTTCACTCCAAGGGCAATTGCTAACTAAGTGGGTAGGGAGGTGCAAGTGAGGAAGTAGAGACGAAAATTAGAGCATGTTTATCTACGAGGGGTAGTTCCAACTCTAGATTTTTCTATCGGCTTATTTTTCTTTTGTTTCTTGTTTCACTCTAAAATTAAAACGAAGTGGGAACATTTTGTAACCCTTGAAAACCGAAACGGTACAATTTGATCTGCTAATTTCACAGTAAAGCTTCTTCAAATCTTCATTCCTCTCCTGTGAATCTTTGGAGTCACACACTTGTCCTAGAAGATAGAGCAGAGAAATGAAAGGGGAAAAAAAGTGAAAGTCTATCGTTGTAAAAAAGTTGGTTTACACTTAAGAATCTATTTCCCAAGAGATTCAGAGGAAGCAGCTAATGTATTTGTTTAACTGACCCAGTTAAAATGATGGTGAAAAAGTTGGAGAGAAAAAGCTACATTTCAATTTTATTTCCTCAATTACGCTGATAATTGGGAGATAACTATAGAATATGCTACATCCATTCCAAAGTATATTTATAGGAAAAACACCAGAGACCTGGCTGTCTAATCTTTCTCTACAAACCAAGGATTCCCAGAAGCTCCAGATACAGTTAAAATATCTGATCTCATGTGGCAAACTGACTTGACATGTATTTCTTTCAAGCTAATTGTTTAAATTAGAAGCAATATATGATTATGGGTTAAAATGAAAGTACAGAAAGGAATTATAGTACTCCCCAGAAGTAATCAGCTTATAAGTTTTGAGAATGTTCTTCCAATAGACATATTCCAGCAGGATTATGTCGTAGGTTATGGCATCTCCAAAATCTCTACATTGGAAAGGCTTGGGAGGGGCAATCTCATTACACTGCAGGTTTCACTTGCATAGTAACCAGTTAGCATTTAGGTTGATGTTGATTGGTCGTGGTTTGTAGGGGTGGGAGCTGGAGATTATGGGAGAACACAAAGGCCAGCCATAACAAGCCCTGCTGTATATATATACTTCCACAATTTGCATTTTTAATTTAAAAGCTTGTCTTGAACATTTCACCACATCATCAACACATAGAGATATATCACCTTGTTTTATAAGGGTTACATAGGATTCCATTGTGTCTAACTAGATTGTTGATCAACATTTAGACTTCTCCCAGTTTTCACTGAGCATTCTTGTGTGTGAACATCTGCGTGTGTATAATCCGCTCATAACATGAGAATTTCTACAGAATACATTCATAGAAGAAAAATTTCTATGGTGAAGGATATGGGCACTTCAAATTTTGACAGAAAATTGTCATCATGAAATATACAGTTCCATGTACAGTTTTTACATGACTCTACTTCCATCGTGGTGGCAGAATACTGTCTTACATAATTAATAGAGTGATCACATAATTTTGTGCCCAAGCCAGAACACTTTTGAAAGAGAAAGAGGATGCTATTAATTGTTATACTGAGACCACAGGCACAATCCAGGCTTCCTCTGGGCAAAATGAAACATTGGACCACCTGAACAATTATTAACATAAATATTATTAATGAGCATAATATTGCTAAAAATGTAAGACAACTCTGCAAATAGCTTAAGAAATTTCAATTATCCTCCTTTTATCCTTCCCAAACCTACTTTCTTACTACTTTAAAACTGTCAGTATTACATTGAGAAAGTGCATACATTTTCTAGCAACCTACTTGTTGGGTCTTGTCTTAATGATAGCAAACCAAAGATTCAGTTAGGGAAAAGAAGGAAGGATTACCCTCTAAATATTTTGCACTTATAAATTTTTCATTAGAAATAACAAGATTCTAAAACCAGGAATCATAGTTGGATGTCAAAATATCTCATGGAGGAAAGAAATGACACGGAGAGAAGAAAAAAGTGTTTTGGAAAAAATGTCAAGAAAACATTATCACAAAACAGTTGCTTCCAGTAAATCCAGCCGCAGCATCCCCAAATGTTATGTAAAAACATGAAAAAGAGCAGAGCATGTTCAGTTTTCTGAAGACAATGACTTGGGTTCTGAAGCCCAAATTTCAGGTAATCCCTGGGCTAACATCGACTTTTATAGCGCAGCCTGGGAACATATATTCTCTTTGGTGTCCTGTAAAATGTTGGCAGGGCTACGCCCACTTCTTTTATTCTTTTCTGGACAGTGCACAGCCTGGGATACCAGACATATGGCCTTCTGTGAGCGTGATCTACAGCATGTGTCCCTTCCCATTTCTGAGACAGCTGGGGAAAAAACGCATCTCGCTCCCGGGCAGGATCAATCTATGGTGAAAATCTATGTGAGTTCAGGAGACAACTGGTTGCTCCAGACAAGAAAGAAAGCCCATCACTTGTCTTGTCTGTGTGTGTTCCCGTCCCTCCAGCGGCGCTCTTTGTTATTCATTAAGGATTACATTTCTTTTTCTGTCTGTTATCCCAGGCTCAGGGAGAAAGCCCTTGATGGGTTAATGAATTGCCCAGCACACTGAGTCATCTGCGTCTTGTGTTTCTCACTAAATGAGAGGCTTTAACAGATCTGCGCTGAGGTGTTGGGAAGTGTGTTTCTAGCTAATGGCAAGCTGTTGAAAATGCCTCGGTGTCTACAATCCACTACCTGAAGGCAATGCCATGAGAGTGTATTTTCCAAAACATTCCTCATTCCACCTCCTGTCCATCGGCTGCTAAATCCAAAAGTAGATGTGATGGTCCCTTTTTTTAAAAAGTCTGAGTTAGTTACAACAACATAATGTTTAGTAGGAGCAACTACTAACCTACTTTGATTTTTTTCCCAACATCTAGCAGTATCTTCATCTTCTTACCTAGACTTCATTTTGATTAAGGTGTGCATTGCCAAAACATTTGAAATCCACTCTGTTTCTGTAAAACAAGATGTTTTCCTTTATCAAAAGCTACCCGAAGGCTGAGATCAAGCTACAGACCCTGACAAAGAGAGCTAAAATGTTTGTCAAAGAGAAACAAAAATCGCCCAACAGGACGACGTATGGCAGATCCCACTGATGTAAAAATATGTATAAATATCATATGTGTTGGTATATGAATGGAGGGAATTTGAAAGTCTATGTACCATGTTGTTAATGGCTGTTGTGTCTGGGAGTAGGATTGACAGGGCTTCTAAAAGGCATCTCTATGATTCGCTTTTTCTACAATAAGCGTCTGTTACTTTTTCAGCCCTAAAGATTGGATGTAAAAATAAAGTTAATCAGAAGAATTGAACTGATTTCTTAGTCCTACAATAAACTGGGCTGAGCAAAAGCAAATCTAAGGAGTTCAGCAGCGGGGAATGAACATTTCGTGTAGAAGACAGCAGCGTTATTATTAATGAAGAAATATAGATGCTTCTCAGGGCAGAGAAAAAGGACGAATGCCTAAGTGACAGCATTTTCTCCAGGCTTTGTTTGTTTAACCTGCTTGAGAAGTTTTTTGAAACTTGAAGAATGATTATATAAGAGTACTCATTTTGGGTACATAATCTGAACTTTCATTTTAAGAAAATGTTCAGCTAGAGTGTGTCAGATGAGTGCCAAATGAATGAGGGAATGAGAAAATATTATTCTAGGCTTTCTTAAGTGTCCACATCAAAATGATGAGAGAGAGCGACTTCGAGATTCATTCTAGTTCCTTTAGGGGTGGAGTGTCTTAAGAATGTAAGTGACTCTTATGATTTAGAAAAGGAGAAAAGTAAGCAATAGTTGCACGGAAGCCCTAGATTTAGAATAATTCTGGAAAACTCTGCAACTGCCACACACACACATTACACGCACCATCTATCACCGTGTGAGGCTGTCTCCACTGTCAGAGCATTTATGATTTCCCAGGCAGAGGGAGGGACTCCCTGCCGGTGAGGGCCTGACATGACAAGATTAGCTATGCCAAGGAGATTCTCTTTCAGAGGAATTAAAACTAATAGACTCCAACAAAAGAACTTGCTAGCTGGAGAGAAGAAGCAGCCCACTTACAGTGTGAGTCTCCTCAATGAAAAGTGCCTCGAAGTGACAGTACTAAGACCCAAGTCTACTCTAGGTCCCAGTTTGGAAAGAGGTGAAGGCAGGCGTAGTCTCAAGGATATTTTAGCTTATTTATCCTACACAGGCATTGTGGGAGAGCATAAGAATCCCAGACAGAAGTTTAAAATCCCTGTTCTTTTAGTTTTTTAAAATCTGTACCTGAGGACATTTTTTCGTTGCTTTTAGAGAGAGAGGAAGGCAAAACATCGATGTGAGAGAGAAACATCCATCAGCTGCCTCCCGTACACGCCCCTAACAGGGTTCACACCCACAGCCTGGGTATGTGCCCTGACTGGGAATCGAACCCCTGGCTTTTCAGGGGTGTGTCTATGGATGCCACTCCAACCAACTGCGTCACACTGGCCAGGGCTAAAATCTGTTCTTTTAGAAATAACTTGATCTGACAGCTTGTTTGTGGAAGCCACTCAACACTTTTTCTTCCTTATCCTGCAGCCCTTCCCATCCTTCCATTGGCCACACGATGCTTCTGACCAGCAGTACAGACACAAATCACGTTTGAGGGACCCCAGAGCCAAACAGTTCAACGGTGGGTCTGATGGCCAGGAGAGATACAGGGACCAGAATTCTAGATTTGGAAGTTAATGTCCAAACTGTCCATTCGAAATTCACAAGAGTGGATTTAAAGTGGGCTGTCCCCTTGCTCTCAGAAAGAAAACCTGTTGAATCAGGCCTCCGGGTCTACTTTGGGCAAAACTCAAGACATGAGTCCTTTTGAAATTAAAAGTTGAAAAACAATTATGTTTTCAATAGTTGCCTCGTGTGCACCCAGCAGTGTGGTAGGCATTTCACATATGTTATCTTGTTTAACCTTCCTCACAGTCCTGTAGCTTTTACAGTTGTCCAAGATCACAGAAAAAGGCAGTGGCGGAGACAAGGTGTGGGCCTCGGTTTTACAGGCTCCAAAGTCTGACTCTTTGTACTGTAACCGAGTGTCTCCCATGGAAGATGGGAGAGGGTAGAATGTTGCTACCTTGGGGAGCACCTACTGTGCCTGCGCTGTGCTTGATGGAGTTGGTCCAACTCCTTGAGAATGGGCTTCAGCCTCTGATTCTCTTCCAGGCCTGTCGGATCCATACATCATCCCCACCATTCACTGCAGCTCCTGAACCCCAGGCGAAGGAGCTGGTATGCCGGTGGAGAAGAGAAGGGAAATATCTCTCATTTTCTCATGTATTTGTTTGTTCACTTATGTACAGTATTAACATTTTTTTCTTTTATTTTTCTAAAGAGAGAAGAAGGGAAGGAGGAAGAGAGGGAGAGAAACGTCAGCGCTAGAGAGAAGTATCAATCAGGTGCCTCCTCCGTGCCTGAGTTGGGGACTGAACCTGCAACCCAGGAGGCATGTGCCTTGACTGGGAATTGAACCTGTGACCCCTTGGTTTGCAGGGTGATGCCCAACCAACTGAGCCCCACTGGCCAAGGCTCATGTACAGTATTTAACTGAGCTCTCCTTCTTTGCACCCCTGAGCTTCCTAGGGCAACTGTACCTCTCTCTTTCTTTTAACCTCCTCTTTGTCTATCCAGTGCCAGCAAAATCAACAGTACATGATGAAAGGAAAAGAAATTATTTTGGAGCAGCATGCTTTCTGAAATGAGATTTCAATGGATTATACACAAAAAAATGAACCGTTCAGCCAATTATCTTGTTTGCTCAAGAATTATTTTATTACTCAATTCAGCCATCAGCCTGTGTAACTAACTGCTATCAGATAAAACAAGAAGGGTCATAACTAAGCAGAAGCTGAGCAATGGGGCTGATGATCCTTTTTCCATAAGGTCATGATCTGGGAATGTATGTAAATTCATGAGCGTGTGTTTGATGCTTTGTCTAAAACATGATCTGAAAAGCAGGAGCTGCGAAGTAACCTTGGTAACAGGGCGAGAAGGGAGATGGCCTACGGTGGAATCTAAAGATCCTGTCTAGGGGTGCAAGAGTCGTGGTGGTCATCTAGCCCAGATGCTTTCTTTGACAGAGGAGGAAACTGAGGCTCAGAGATGAAGTTACCTAAGTCATTAAGGCTACCCATTGCATCCCAGGGTTTTGTCTATCATTTATTTCTGGAGGCTATTTTTGTTTACTTTCTTGATTAGGTTTAAATTCTTTTATGTTCATTTTCGCTGTTTTTAAAATCATAAAAGTAATATATGCGTATTGTGAAGAAATTCCAAACAGGAGTACACAGAGGAAAAGTATGTCTTTCTTTTACTTCTTTCTCCAATATATTTTCTCTGTTCATGGACTAGCATGTGTTCTTCCCGATTTTCCTATGCATTTACAAACACATATACTTTCTCTTTCATAAATGAAAACATACTATTCATATTGTTTTGAGGTTTGCTTTTTCACTTAACAGTTTTCTGTGTTACTGGAAAGGCACTTAGCTTATTCTTTTTTCAAATTGAGATAAAATTCACACAACATAAATGTCCGTCATTTAGAAGGATACCAGTCAAAGCTTTTTAGTAGGTTCACCATGTTATGCAACCACGACCACTACCCAATTCCAGAGCATCCCATCACCCAGAAAGAAGCCCTGTACCTGAGTCCCAATTCCACTGTCCCCTGAATTCCCTGGCAATTGCTAATCTATTTTCTGTCTCCCTAGGTTTGCCTATTCTGAATATTTCATATAAAAGGAATCATACAGTATGTAGCCTTTTGTGCCTGGCTTCTTTTACTTAGCATAACGTTTTCGAGGTTCATCCATGTTGTGATAGGTGTTAGTACTTGGTTCCTTTTTATGCCTGAATAATATTCCATTGCACGACAGACCACATTTGGTTACACATTTAACAGCTGATAGCCATTTGGGCTGTTTCCAGGTTTTGGCTATCATGAATAATGCTACTACGAACATTCTACATGCTCTCATGTGACTAAATGTTTTCAGTTCTCCTGGGCTCGTTCTTTTGAATTCCTGCATAATATTCTGTAATTTGAATTGATCACATAACTATTTCTCCTGTTGACGGCCATGTATGTCTTATTAATTGCTTTAACATGACAAATAATGGTGCAATAAATATCTCTATGCATATTTCTTCGAGAAAGACGGCATAGTATCTGCCGTGTCCCGTGGAAGAAAGCACTCTGTGTCTAAATCCCTGCATTTAATAGTTGCGTTAATTTAAGCAGGTTGCTTAGCCTCTCTCTGTTGTTCCCTCGTTTGTAAAATGTGGTAAGAATGGAACTTAAAGGGAAATGATTAATGTGAATAAAGCAGGAACGGCTTGACACAGGGTATGTGTTCAAGAAATGCGAATATTACATGCAAATAGTTCTATAGATTAGGTCCCTAGAAATAAAATTTGGGGGTAAAAATATTCATTTTTTGGTAACTTTGAAAAATATTGCTCATTGCCCTCCAATGAGCAATACCAGCAGGAATGAGAATGCCTATTTCTCCACACTGTTACCACTTCTGGAAATTATTAAGCATTTTTTGTTAAATTTTCTCTACCTGATAGGTAAGAATGGCATAGTGTTACCACAATTTGCATTGCCCTAATTACAACTGAGATTAAGTGTCTTTTAATATGTTTATCCCATTTATATTTCTCCAGCAAAATGCCTGTTTATATCTGAGGCACACATTTCTATTGACTTATAACCTTTTGTTACATGTTTTGAAAATATTTTCTCGCAATTTGGCTCTTGCCTTTTAATTTTGTTAATGGTATCTTTTGTCATATTGCAGTTCTTAATTTTTATGAAGTCTAATATAGCAATATTTTTCCCTGGAAGCTGTCCCATAGACAACTAAAAACTCAATGTGGGAGTGTCACAGATTACTTTTACTCATAACTCATTGGTCAGAACTGGTCACACAACCCCACCTTACTATACAGAAGGACCACGGACTGTAATACTAGCTCAGAAGGTGAAGGTCTGGAAATGATGAGTGAGAAGCTTGAATGATTGCCATAATCTTCTAAGTCAGAAAGAGACCACCAGAAGCGAGGGGAGAACCACAGAGAGATAAAGGTAGTGCTAATATGCCTCCAAGTAGTGGGCAAGAAGACTGTGATCAAATAATACAGTCCTAATTCCAGCTGAGTTAGGAAAATGTGGCGTCAGGAAGCTTTTCATATGAAGTGAGCCTAGAATAGGATTCCAAAAGGGCTACATTTTCTGAAGAAGTTGATAGAGTTCTTAGTATTCAAAGAGTGAGGATAGAAAAACTGGAGTTTTTTCCCCCTCATTAGCCATTGATTTAATCCTGATGTGAGGAGTTTGTGTAGATCATCCAAATATTAAGTCACCAAGCCGGAGGGTATTTTGAATGCATCTGGGGAATGGCCGAGCTGTCTGTTCTTAAATAAATGCTGCCCAACCCCCATCCTATGTAAGCCCTCTTAGTATGTGTGTGTGCACTTCCGTGAGAGAAAAATCAATACCTTCTTGGATAAATTGAAATTGAGCTATGTCAAGGCATACATGCATTGTCTGATAGCATCTTTCTGCCAGGAATCTAATATATTGATCAAATTTCCCTAGCAGAGCATCCTTGCAATATACAATAGCAAGACTGGCTAATGTAGAAATGTTGGCTCTACAATTATTTGAAATGTCTCTTTTAACCAAAAAAATCAAAGCTTGACATCACCATGCGGGGCACTGTATCTCCTGATGAGCGTCCTAATCTCCTTGCAGTTTCTGGCTGGGGTCATGAATAACACACTCTCCTGTTTCTGTGCTTCACCTATTCCTGACGGAGGGCGAGAAATGATTTTCTCAGTTGGAACACTCCTGTCAAAGACAGAGCTCTCCCTCCCCCTCTCCTTTGCCTCCACCTCTTCCTCCCCCTTCTCTGAGCCAAAGCGTTATTTCCCTTTTCCCCCCAAGTAACGGCAGCAAATGCGTGGGTGGCAATGTGGCTGTAGCTCGATATAGCTGCGGAAGTTGTACCTTTGCATCGTGCCTGTGTGGTTTCGATGGCTAATAACTTTGTTCAGTGTCCTTGTTGTTAAAAGAACAGGGTGATGATGGCAAGGAGGAGGAAAGGCTCTCTGCCTGGCTCTTTCAGACTCGCTCTCTCCTGGTTCAGAATGATGACACACGAGCACGAGGGCTACTGGCGGACGCTGTTCAGCATTGATGAGCCTGCCTTCCGCTGCTCAAGAGGAAGGGACGTGGAGCAGCAGAGAAGAGGATGTGCTTGTGTTTTTAAGTCAACTGTCTTGTGATGCAGAAGGCCTGTGAGACATTTCAGATATTAAACCCTAGGTACATGGAAAATTACTCACATGGCTTTATATATTTTCCCCCTAATGACTCGAGTGATCCAAAGGGAAATTATTCCAGTGAAATGACTCATCTCACACACGTTTTTTCGACTGTGTCTCGGGCAAGGAAGAATCTGTTCAGAGGTAGCAATTTATAATTTAACATTTGGACAGGTCCATAGAAGTATAAGTCAACTGAGTCCAAATAAAGAAATGTGCTATTTTTAATCAACTTCTGGATGTTCTTGGCAGAACCGAGGCTAGGCTCTGCTAGGGAAAGAGCAGGCTTAGGATCTTTTTTCTTCATGTTTTCAATAAAGATTTAACCATCAAACTAATATTTTAAAGAACAGCCAAGAAATAGCCTCACAAAATTTTATGAAGATGTGATGAAAAGGTTAGCAAGGGAAAGAGGAAGGAAGGAAGGAAGGAAGGAAGGAAGGAAGGAAGGAAGGAAGGAAGGAAGGACAAAGAAACTGTCCTGGCACTAGAAATAGATGCAGCTGCAATAGATAAATTGTGGTACTTCTATTACTCCGTCCTATTATTGTATAGATTATCAAAGGAGACTTCATACATTATAATATGCTTATATCCCATAATAAAGTATTTCATTCATCCTTTAGAGATGAAAAATACCATCTTGACACAACTCTGTCATTCATATGTGCAACAAATCTAATAAGGGAATTTTATATTTCACAATGTTTTCAAAAATTTCACATGTTGCTTTATTTAAGAAGAATGCATTCTTACCCCTGTTTAGTTAATGAGGCAATGACGACCAAGTTCATATAACAATATAATGGTGAAGTTGGAACCCACTTCCTCAACATCAAATCTGTTACAATATACTGCCTCTTTAGACCAAAATCTTACCATATTTTTGGACATATGAAGTCTATCCAGAAAAAGTTCAGCCATTGTTAATACAATGAGAATGGTCTGCATGACATCAGTGTAACCTGGCAGCCAAGGAAAGTGAATTGGAATGCGTATGTGTGAACAGTGTTGACGTCACTGTACTAGTCAGTGGGGGCTGTAGACGCTGTTGAGTGAACATGAGTGTACTGTGTGGCCGTCTCATTCAAAATGACTGAGTAAGAACAGCAACGAATCTGCATCAAATTTTGCATTAAGCTTGAACATTCCTCTGCAGAAACTATTTAGATGATTCAGAAGGCTTCACAGACAACACAATGAGTGCAGCACAAATGAAAGCATGGCGCAAATGATTCAAAGATGGTTGAGAATCTGTTGAA
>PVKM010044548.1:0-12242 GCA_004027735.1 Carollia perspicillata | reverse complement strand
TCTTATGAATATTTAGTTGTCTTTCTAAACAACCACAATAGAAGCCTTTAGTGAAACACAGTAAGCTAAGCATATACGTTTCTATCCCTGTTGCCTTCCTCAATTTTAATGGAGGCCAGAAAAGAGTTCTTCCTACTGGAAAGACTGACTTGGATGCTAGAGACAGGAAAGGTGAGGGGGGGAGCTCTGAGACTCCACCAGCCCCAGCCACCTTCCCTGCTGAGCTCCAGAGAGCTGGCACAGGGGATGACTTGTCACAGCAACACACACATCTGATGACGGGGCCCTTCTCTGGAGAAACGGGTGGTCCCAGGGGAGAGAATCTGGAGATGACAGAGCAGTTGAAGAAGCCTGTCTCAGCACAGAAATGTCTAATTGGCATCTTGGCCTCAGTCCCCACATGACTGGATACACAAGAATGACCAGGCATTGGAAGAAGACCTCAAAGCAACAGAAAAGACCGCCAACAAACTGCTAGAAAAAGGAAAATGGAGGGAATAGACTGTGCAGGTAAGAAGGTAATACAAGGGAGGGTGGAAGTGGTGGGGGCGGGGAGAGAAAGAGTGAGTGAGTGAGAGAGAACAATGATAGGATTTTTAAAGAATAAAAAAAAAGAGAGGAATGGGGTACTTTGAAAGAAAGATTACAATCAAAGGTCACAAAAGTAAGAAAACATTTGTTGTTAGGTATTAAAAAATAAACAAAACAAAAACCCCAGAAAATCTGTAAGAAATAAAAAAAACACCTCCCAAAACAAAAGGATATAGGGATGAAATTTGAGAAGAAAACACAAGAACATTGAAACACAAACCTAATGTATTAAGAATTCAAGAGGCAAAAATATAAAGAATGAAGGGGAATAGTATTAAAAACCTTTCTCCCCACATGCAATCAGGAAATGAATGAAGATACAAAGAGATTAAAGCACAATAGTAACCCAAGAATAAATGAAAGTCTCTAAAGCTTCCAAAAAGGAGGAGGTAAACATAATCAGAATAGCAGCAGACTCCTTGGCAGCCACAGGAGATGGAAGACAGTGATGTCATGCCCATAAAACTCCAAGGGAGAGGGAATTCTCCCCCTGAACACTGTTCTCAAAACTCTCTGTTGCCGGTAAAGCTGGGAAAGTTCAACTTCTGGAAACTTTCTCAGACAGTGAGAAGAGGTTGTCCTCTGAATGTGGTGTAAACACGTCAGAAAACAATATGCCAGTCACGTCACAGAGAAACAAGGGGAGGGAGCCCCAGCACTACAGGTTCAGGTTGGAATAAAATGGCGGCCCCGTGGGTGAGGTCCCCAGAGGAAAAACCAACTGAGGGGTTCTCTGACACGCGAGACAGTGTGGGAGTGCTGTGAAAAGCCTGGCACGTCCTCACCTCCTTCCTCCTCATCCTGTCCTAACAGCACTTTCTCTGGGAGGTGCACCCACAGTCTGCACCTCCTGCCCTCACTGCTCCCATCTCCTCTACCTTGCTCTGTTTTTGCCTTTTGATCCATGGCTCTTATCACCTTCCAAAATATGCCATCATTTAAAAATACATTATGCCTATTGCTGACTGCGCCTCTTTCCCAGTGAGCTCAAGGACAGGGACCTTTGTCCACTCACTAATGTGTGCCAAGACCCTGACACACAGTAGACACACAACTTATATTGGTTAAATGAATTGATGCCATATATATAGATGTGTGTGCATGTGTGTGTGTGTGTATAGATACAGTTTTATATTAAAAAAAAAACCTAAGCAGACAAATTTCAGGCAATTAACTTTTGGAAAAGTAAAATTTAATATACAAAAAGACAGAATCAGGATATCCTACTTAGCCTGAAAGAATTGATAAATACTAATGTGAACAATGAATACTAATGAAATGTCACCATATTGGGAGAATGGAGGCCAAGGAAGCTGATGTTAAGAGAGAGCTTAGTGATGCTGAGTAATTCAACGAGATGCAAAAGGGCTACGTCCTTCCCAGTGATGGATAAGAGAATAATCTCTAAAACCAATAAATAGAAAAATGGCAAGTATGCACATTATTTAGAAATATTGGAACAGAGCCCAAAAAAGAGAGACAAAGTAACAGAAATTTTTGCTCTGGTTATTGGAACTAGGGGTGAGTTTGTGGCTGGGGCAGGAATGGCAATTTCTCACAGTGAACTTTAAATTACAATATGTCTTTTTAAACTATCTGCATGTCTTTACTAAATAAAAATCAATTAAAATAATAGATGTCAGAAGCAAAAACCTAGATTTAGTTTAAATGCCAAATTGGGGGAATTTAAACAGATTCTTCTCTTTAGTGCTTGCTTATTTAAATTAAGTAAACATGTAATTAGTGCATCAAAAATTAAAAAATCCCTTGTCGTTGGAATTTTGTCTGATAGAAAAATGTGATGAGGCTGCAGTAATGTGGCAGCTGCAGGTGAAGGGGGGTGTTTGTGTGGATTCCTGTCTCGCACTGGATCCAGACAAAAGCAAACATTGTAGAAGATCACGGGCTCTTTCCTTTGTGACAGCTGCATTCCTGGTGACCACAGTCAGACACACATTAAGAATTTGCTTTTTGTTCCAGGTCATTTTAACCTGAACTTATATGGAACTTGCAAGGAAATAAATCAAGTTGAATATAAAAATGTTTTATGCTCTCGTGTAGTCATATTTTTTTATCTTGCAACTCTATTTCTTCAAGGAAATGAGGTCTTGTCTTGAAAGTGGTGTTCTACTTGAAAATGTAGTTCATCTACACAAGTTAATTTGAGGGTCTCTTTGGTTTTAAGGATATTGTTTAAAACTCTATGCATGCCTATAATGGTACAATGAAAAACATGTAAAATGTACTGGAAATGTCACAAATAAAATAAGGACTGCCTAAACAGAAACCTGAGGAAAATGGAAGAATAAGAAAATTCTAAGCTGTAGGAAT
Organism: Carollia perspicillata; assembly: GCA_004027735.1. Classification (NCBI taxonomy): domain Eukaryota; kingdom Metazoa; phylum Chordata; class Mammalia; order Chiroptera; family Phyllostomidae; genus Carollia; species Carollia perspicillata. Next base: position 9,320 of record PVKM010044548.1, on the reverse strand, counting down.
CATATTCATACCTGTCAAAAAATCTCATAGCCACATGCTAAAGTTAATGCGTAAGTTGTATTTTCTGTCCAGACCTTAACAGCTCTCGAAGGGGAGATCCTCCAATCTCTACAACAGGTGAAGATGAGATGTTGGCAGAATCGTGTTTTACAGGGGACGCTGTCATGACAGCGCAGCATGTAAACCAAAACTAACCTGAATTCTTAAGCAAATGCTAAGGTGAATTGCAAAATAAATTATTAAATTCCTGTATCAAATTCGGAAGTCAATTAGTTTGAGTTCCCTCAAGTTAAAGCTCTTTCAAGGTTCCACAAGTAACTGTACTCATCTACTCAAACCTCCTAGTCCTGTAAGGTCAGAGATTTTTAAAAGTTCAGTGAAACTCTTTTACGGAGGAGGGGTGGGCAGGCAGGGAAGACGGAGAGGGATTCTGGTGGGGAAAATGACTTAATATGGACACATCACCAGCAGGGCTGCATGGGAGAGATATTTGCAGATCAACACTCTTCAAGGAATGTCTAAAGAAGAGTTTTAAATAACCAACTTTGAACTGACTGAATTAAAAATGCTTGTTCAACATGCAATCAATATTCAAGCAGCCACGCCATACCTGACCTACTGCTTTCCCTTCCCTCTTAAAAATACAATATGAAAACCAATAAAGGAAACTGGCCTTAAATGATGCATTGTCAATACAGTCTACTGCATTTCAGTCTACTGAATGAATGACCTGGTTCTACGGTTTTTAAAGTTGTGTTTCTTGCAACATGTGTCCTTAGGATGCCTTTAGTGCAGAAAAAGTGCTCCCTTGTCCAGTGGTCCCAAGAATTTATCTAAAATTCTTCAGTGTAGTAATGGACCTACGAGACTTTCTGTGGACAGAGCCATGTGCATCCAGGTCCTTCTAGACAGGTGGAGCATGGAGTAAGCTCTGTGCCCAGACACTGGGTGCCCTGGGAGCAGCCTTTCACAGCAGGAAAATTCTGCATCGTGGTCAGGTCACATTCCCCCCTCCTCCCCATTCAATGCAACTGCTCCTCCCTCTCACTCTTAGAGGTGACTTTGCTTCTGCCACTGGGAGAAGAGAATGATGAGTAAGACTGCTCCCTCCCTGTCCTGCTCAGCTCCCTGCAAGGGTACTCTCACAGGTCCCTGCCACACCTGCTTCCTCCATCCTCCTCCCCATCATTTCCAGAGGAGCACAGTGACTGCACCAGCCCCCATGTGAACACGAGAGAATCACCAGCAAGCCCTCCCTTCTTGATTTTATAACATCAAAATCCAACAAAAGTAAGTCCAACCTATTAATTCAATGTGCAGAAACACCGAATAATATAGACATTTACAAGTAAAGAGAATGAAGAAATGTAAGGTCGGCCAAAGCTAAGTAAATGGAAGCTGATGCCATACTGTTAATTTTATTTTAAAAAAATAGAGCATAAACTGGAGAGCAATATTAAGGGTAAGAATAGTCATTATTTAATGATAAAGAGTAATTCATGCAGAAGCTGCAATCCTACCTAACAACATAAGTGTTAATGTTAAGTATAAAATAGAATTAAAAGGAAAAATTGAAAAGTAAACAATCACAATGTGAGACTTAAAAACTCTCCTTTCAGAAACAGAGACACAAGATACACAAAAAGTCAAAGCATATTTGAATAAATGACTCAGGAACTTGTTCTAATTGTCATAGAAAACAACCCTACTCTAACACAGACCACACATTCCTTCATTCCCCTGGGAAACATCTGTAAAATCTCCCACTCCCGAGTCATAAAGGAAGTCTTGAAAATTCTAAAAATGACATAATATTGATTCTTTCTTTGATTTTTAATGTACCAACATCTGAAATAACAAAAACATTGCCCAGTGCCTCTATGAATTTGGAAATGCAAACCACAAAAATTCTAAGTAATTTACAAATCTGAGAGTAAGGTAATCCTGCCTAATTGTACTGAAAAACAGTATCTTGTGTTCTTCCCCCCAGCCTTGGAGCTGAGTCAAGCTTCCAGTTTTCAACAAATACATATGGAAGCACTGATTGGTATACTGGCAGAGAATATGTGCCATAGACATAAATTATTAGCAGTAAAATCTATTCCATCTATCTGCCCATCATCTATCCATCCACCTGTTTATCTATCTTTTAATAATCTAATTATCTATTTGTCATTTGCATATTCTATCTATCGATCTGTAGGCTTGTTTTTTATGTTTATTTCAAAATAGTTGAAGTATATGCCATAGCATGTATCATCTAATAAGATGATAGTTATGCTGAGTATGGGGTACTTGGTGCATTTTATAGTCAACCATGCTGAGGCCTAGAGAACAGAATATATAACTCTTATTAGAAATTTGGGTAACACTTCATCTACATAACCAGGTAAGCTCTCTGAAAAACAGTACTATTCTCAAGGTGTCTTTCTGCCATTGGTCATATTGATACATAAACAAACAAACAAACAAACAAATAACAAAACCAATACACGTACTTATGCACCACAATAAAACGAATGAGCCAAAGACAAACAAGTAGAAAAAAAATCCCTCTGAAGTACCAAGGATTTTACAGAGCCACACCTGCTTCTCCATCCTCCTCCCCATCATTTCCAGAGGAGCACAGCGACTGCACCAGCCCCCATGTGAACACGAGAGAACCTAGGGCAGATTTTTAGGTGTGAAATAGCAAATCCCGATTCAGGAAGCTAGTTAATTTTACATCCCACTGATTCTGCGGTGGTTTCCATGTTAATATTTGAGTGACCGAGACAGTGAGTCATATCAGTTTTGCTTCTGGCTAATCTGTTTGTCCATATTTTTTAAAAAAGCATTTTACTGTTGTTCAATTACAGTTGTCTGCAGTTCCCCCACAACTCCCCCCAACCCCAGCCATCCCCACCTCCCTCCCTTGCTTCCACCCCAACTTGGTTTTGTCCATGTGTCCTTTATAATTGTTCCTGGAAACCCTTCCCCTGCTGTAATTGGACTTGCACTAGGAATGTATTGTAACACTTATCATCACCAGCCTGAATGCGTTTTAAACTCATTGTTTTGGTGTTAGGTGACATTTTCCCAGGAGAGATTCAGTTACGTATCTTATTTGTACCAAGACACTGTCACACCTAGGTGATCCTCTAGTTTCAAGTCATGATACTCATACCTGAAGTGGTGACTTCACACTTCCACTGAAACTCTCTCTAAAAAGAATGTCAGTTACAGAGAGGCCGTAACACTTCTGGTTTCCCTAATTAAACAGAGGTTAAATGCCCTTTCCAAGGGGATACCGTGGGGAGAGGACAGACTTCTAAGAACAGGAGGGTTGACTTGAGGGAGAGTGACTTCTCTGGGTGTGAGACACTGGTGGCCTGTCTCTCTGTAGAACAGGACACGGGAGCACTGGAGCCCAGAGAACACATCTTCTCAGACTCTGGAAAGCCCCTTTGTAAGTATCTTCATTTGTCCTGAGTTTGCTTAAGTTCCGCAACGCTGGCACTCATCTCATAGTGAAAAGAAAATAAGAAGAAGATTGCACCAAGTAGCCGACATCCTTCCCATCTACCGCTGTAGTGTCACGGAGAAATCTCTGCCTTGAAGCCATTGTAGAGTGGCATTCCAAACTTGAGAGTAAGATAGAACTGATTTACTAAAAAAAGAAACACGTCTTCTTTACTAAAAGAAGAAACAGCCTAACACAATTCCCAAGTATCCCAGAAAACAACTTTGAAATCCAACAGGAACTGCTGGGCAGGAACAGCCATGCAACTTTTAAAATCCAGTGCATGATGAAAAATCAGTAGACATTTCAAGGTGGCGGCGGCAGCAGAGAATGAAACCAAGCGGGGACATTGCTGAGTGCAGGACCCCGGGTAGTTCAGATTCCAGACCCAGGAAGCGAGTCCTCCTGCTAGTTTATTCTCAGTTACTCGGATAATTAAATGAACTGGAAGGTTCTCATTTTTGGCATTCCTGTGATTTAAACCCTTTCATACACAGGAACCACAGAAGTGATCAGGGTTCTTTTCATTCCCTTGATGTCTTACACACCACTGGGTGGTTAATATTTTTATGGCTCTTAGCAAAAAGAGATGAGACACAGATAAAAATGACTGCCTCTTTGCTGTCATTAAAAGTGTCGAATCTTCCGTTTCTACAGCGTGGAACCCAATGAATGTAATCACTAACCTAGTTATCCTGGCTGTAAAAGAAGCTATTCTATTACTGGGTTTGTGAGGAGTCACCAATGTACAGGCAACAATAATATGACCATCCGAAGATCCCGTGCAGAGGATTACTGAGAGAGGGTATTTTTGTACTGATTGCTAAAATGAGAAAACAAAGCACTCGGTCACACCACATTTCACCTAAATTCTCCCTCTGCATTTTTAGAAGAATACTGCATAGAGGAGAAAAGTATCCCTTTACCATCTGGAAAGTATTTCCTCTTGAATCTTCAATCCATTGTCCAGGAAAGCATACATACTACAGGTTGATGCTTCAAAAACTAGCTAGTTAAGATAAATGACATGAAAAGCCACTCCATTTAGATAAACTGAGAAATAGGAAATAAATAGCTGTGTGATTTATAGTTCTTGTTTCAAAAGCAAGTGATAAAAATGCTTGATTCGTGCTAAAATAAAGACAGAGGCAGCTGAGCTACGGGTGGGGCAGGGGGGACTGTGCATTGCTAGTCTCTTCCAAGGCCGTTGCAGAGACAGACTTGCCTAGTGCGAGGAAGAGAGACCAGAGGCTCTGTGTCAGCTCAGCTCCCTTCCGGAGGAGCAGCTGGGAATCACCTAAACCCTGTCATTTAGCCATTAAGTTCATGGTGCCTGGAGCCAACCAGACTTTTTAAGATCATCTTCCTCCGGCAAGGAGACCCCTGGACTCTTACTACTCTGCCCCCTGCAGAGATTTATGACCTGGGATTCCCACTCTGCTAATGACCCAGGAACTTGACAGGACTCCAGCTGCATGAATCTCAGGCATGCCATTTGGACGCTGATGCAGGAGGTCGGGAGTTTAAACCAGCAGAGCAGTTTTTCTTTTTCATTTAAATTACAATTGAGCAGGCTGCAGATTAAGATGTTTTAAAGATCCCACACCCCAGTCCTTTGGGGACCCTCCTACAAATTGAACATGAAACACCAAATTGCACCCCATTGCATCCTGCCATTCAGTCGGCTGAGTGCGTTGTGAGAAAATGAGCTATTTGCAGTCACTCTGGCTTCGTGAGGCCATTGGAGGGACACCACAGGACACTGGGGCTTGGAGAAGGCCCCACACCTCATTGGAGACAGACTCTAATAAGAAAATCAGGCTCTCGTGTTTAGAAAAATAAAACTGGGGCTTTCTGTCTACTTAATCGAGAAGAAAAAATTGTCAGTATTCTGGGCAAGAGAGAAATGTATCTCACAGCTCAAAGGAAAACAAAGCAACTTTTAAAATTAAGATCTATTTTCCCAATTCAATCGTTAAAACAAAACTCTGGAATGGTATCTATATCTATCTATATATCTATATCTATATCTATATCTATATCTATATCTATATGTGTATATTATATTATTGTTTCAAAAGCAAGTGATAAAAATGCTTGATTCTTGCTAAAATGAAGACAGAGGCAGCTGATATATATATATATATACATATATATATATATATATAGTGCATGTTTATTCTTCTGTACTTTGTCATTGATAGTTTTGCTTCACAGACAAAATAAGTAACTGTTGAGAATTTGGTTCTTCTTTTACAGAAAAAGTAAACCAACCAATATTAATTGGGCATTTAGCACATGTGCTATACAAAGAACATTACATGGATTTGCCCATCATGCCCTCTCCCTATGTTCCCCCAATTACATACATGATGGGTGGACAAAAGGAGACTTGCACCCAGGTTGGTGGCTTCACCGCCCACACCTTTAGCTACATGCATTCTGCCCAGCAGGCACTGTGTACTCCCTCTGGCCCACTGGCGTCACCCAGCTCACTAAGTCCACTCCATGCAGAGGTGTGGGATGGGAGCCAGGAGCTTTGTCCCACCTGTTCCATAGGAAGCTATGGGGTCCGCTTGCCTTCCAGCTCCTGCTATTGGCTGGGGTGCAGCAGGAACCACCTTTGTCCTCCTAAGGACTCTTCCAGCAGGAAAGCATGCCATTAGGTTTCCAGCTAGGATTTATATTCTTTTCCAAAGCTTTCTCTTTTAGGGAAAAATGCGCATTTAAAAATGTGAGACAAATAAATCAAGGAGTTAAGGTGGGGGTCTCTGGGTTGTTCCCAGGTGAATCTGGGTCACTCTCAGTGTGTTTTCTATCTTCTGCTGCCATACATCAGGTTAAACTTCCCCCAGACCCTTCTTGGGGGACTTGGGACAGACCCTGTCCCCAATTGTACCTTTCCTTTCAGCACACAGAGCTCTTGCCAAAATTTGCCTATAACGTTGGACCTGAATGAGATGTGTGTAGAACACAGGACATGGAAGAACACAGAGATGGCTTTGGCTCTAGAGCCCTGAAAGCTAGAAGAACAAACTGTAGGGAAGCAGAGAAGGCCCAGTGAAAAAAAAGTGATGGGCAGAACATCCCTTATGTATATACATCCTTACAACAGAGCATAAGGGATATATGACACCCACTTAAAAACTCTTTGAAGGAAGAGTTTTTAATCAATCAGTAAGCTGGAAGCAAAAAGGGAACCAGAGATGTACTCTATGAGGGCTTTCAGGAATAATCGGGAGGTTGGAGGAGAAAAGGCAGAGTGAGGGGGTGGATTCCCAAATGGGCTGTTCACGGGAGGAAGGGGCGGTTGTTTCCTGATTCCCATCTCTGAGGTCTGAGGTTGTGGGCCCAGAGTGTGGAGTGGGGAGAAGGAGGAATGCTGGAAGAGACCAGGGGGAATATCAAATCAATGTCCTGGGAGGGAGTAAATGACCGGGCAAGGGTGTTAGGATTGGCTGCCATCCTGGGGTGGCCGTGTGAGATGGTGACCATAGTTTTTGAGTGAGAACAGGGGCTTGTAAATTTTCTGGCAGTATTTCACTACTGAGCTCCACGTACAGAGTGGGTGATAAGTTGGGTGTAGCCAGGTTGGGTCTCCCAGGAAGGATAAGGGAGCAAGAATTGGGGATTCTGACGCCCTCCATCCTGTGACTCTGCTTGCCTTGCAGGTTGCCCTTCCCACCTGACTAGAGCTGGCTCTCTAAAGCCAGGCCTGTTGTAGCCCATGGAGAGGTGAAAGGGGGAGGTCAAGTCTGCTGGATGTACACAGAGGGACCTGCCTCACTTCTGCTGGAATCCTGCCAGCCAGATGATGATTTTGGCGGGACGATGGGGAACCCTGGCTGAGGCAGGGCCAGTAACTCTGTGAGATGGTGGGTCCCCAGCCCCTGAGGGCACCGATGGGCTGGGAGTACAGGATCTTCTCAGGGAAGCCCATTTTGGTACCCTAGTGGGAAGAAAGATCCTAGACCCTCAAATTGTTGATAAGGGGCCTCATCTGCATCTTGAGCAAGTGACCCGGGCACCACACAGGTCAGAGAAGAAGGTAGGCAGACAGTGCCTCTCCCCCTCCTGTATTTTGCTGTCTCCACAAAAAGCATCCATTTCATGATTGGAGCCTCAGTTCCACAAGCCTGGGGTCCATAGTCCAGCTGTTTTTAAAGCCACCCCCCTCCCTTTACAACCCAGGGAGCCCTGTGCACAGCTTCCTCCAACTGATTCCATTCAGTAAGCCACAGAAAAGATAAAATGCTTCCACGTGCAACAACATGGATGAACCTTGTGAATATCACACTGAGTGACATAAGTCACATGGAAAAAGTCAAGAACCATATGATTTTACTCATATGTGGGATATAAAACTGAAAGCAACAACAAACAAGACAAACAAATGAATAAAAGACTCACAGACACAGAAAACAGAGGGGTTACCAGAGGGGAAGAGGATTAGGGTGAGAAAAAGGTAAAGGGGGTCAAATAGATGGAGACAAATTGAGACTTGGCTTTGAGGATGAACACACAAAGTAATATATCGATGATGTATTTATTATACAGGGTCCAGCAGAAGTAAGGCTTCTTTGAGTGTGGTTAGTAAGTATGTGAATGTCTCACACGAGTTGGACAGCAATTTGAACATTTCACTTAAAATGTTATATAATGTGCTTGAGTGTGATATTGTTATGTTACAGATTTACATGCTTATGATTTTATAGTAAAAGATTCTGTAATAAAAAGGGGTGTTATTTGTGCCAGACCCTGTAGAACTGAACCCTTGAAACTATATGTATTCATTAATCAATGTCATCCTAATACATTTAACAAAGTTTTTAAACGAAAAAGAAATAGCAGGAAGGAGACAGGAGCCTGGGAACCAAAACATCCTCGCCACATAATGTTTAAATACTGTCACCCATGCCAGTATGCAGATTAAAGTAAAAATCTAACAGGATACTACTGTAAGAACTTCTACTGACATTCCCAAGATTTCCCAGGCAACTTTTTAAAGCTCACTTGTTCAGCCAGTCCTTGTAACTTTTGCCTCTTTGCTGTTAGGGATTACGTGATGGTACTTGGTGCTTCTACCCTCTAGATGCAGGGGTTCCTAGAACTTTCCATGTATATTTGCAAAACCAGTTCCATTGCACATGGTGGTCTTACCTGGGAGGACATGCAGATACTTTGCAAGGCACCACCCCTGTGACAGGCCGGGTGTTGGGATTACAGAATGACGTATTTACTTGAAACTTCAGGTCTCTGTAGCAGCCCTCTCGTGTGGTCATCTGCCCTACGTGAAAGGGTGAGATGCAAGATAAAGACTCACAGACATGCTCCATGGTAAAAGGCAAGTGAAAAGCTAATGAAGACTCATTGAAAAAAACTTCACCATATTTGCAAGTCTTTGTGTTACTGACCAATTTGCTAACTGTAGGTATTATACTTTCCTGACTGGTCTTCATGATTTTTATTAGTGAATCTAAGTTACATGCATTTTCCTGCTACATTTTAACTTCTTTAAAATCAACATGGGCCTTGCTGTTGATATAAACATACCTTTGATGAAACATACTAATTCTTTTCTATTGTGTCTGTGGTTGAAATATACTTATCATTTCTTAAAACTAACACAATACTAACTATGCTAGACTTGTGTGTCTACTTGAGAGGCCACAATAGGAAACAATCAGTAATAAACCAGAAAGAAATACAGATAAAAATAACCACAGGCAGTTTATCACTGGAGAATGTGCAGAGCTAAATATCGCCACAGTTTCAAGCCAACTGTCAAACTGCTCGCCATAATGACTTAGGTGTTGTA
>PVKM010044547.1:0-12207 GCA_004027735.1 Carollia perspicillata | reverse complement strand
GTTCATTTGGTGAAAAGATTATCTTTTCACCCATTAAACTTCCCTTGGTAAAATTCTTTGTACCTTTGTAAAATTTCCAGCTGATCGTGTGTGGAGTTATTTCTGGACTGTGTTCTGTTCCATTGATCCATGTGTCTATCCGTACAGTGACACTACGATGTCTTGATCATTCTAACTTTACACTGTCTTGAAATCAGGTAACGTAAAACCTAAAACTTTATTTTTCTCTTTCAAAAATGTTTTGACTATTCTAGGTGTTTTCATTCTTACATGAATTGCAGAATCAGTTTGTGAGTTTCAACAACAAAGCTCCTGGGGTTGTGATTGGATGTGCATCGACTCTGTTGATCGATTTCTCTCCTCATTATGTTTCACATTCCCGGAGGACAAGGAACCGATCTTACATTTCCCCCATGGTTCCTGAGTGATGGTCAAACATCCACCTCCCTGCGGCCACGCGGCTATGAGTCAGGGCAGGGAAGGCTGAGGACAAAATGGGAGAAGGAGGAGCTGAAGGAACACAGGCAAGGAATGGTGCAGAGTCAAACGCAGACACAACGACAATGAATGGGAACTCTTGGGTGGTGTCATACTTCTCGGGAGTAGCACAGGAAAGGGCCAGTTTCTCCTACAGCCAAGGTCACCGTGTTTCACAACAGGGCAAGTTCTAAGATGTCCAGAACTTGGAAATTCTAGAGCGAGAAGCTGGGTCTCCTGGAGGCTGGGGTCTGGTGATCAATTACCAAGAAACAGGATAGAATTTGACTTCATTTCTGTCTGACTTCAGCTCTCTCCATGAAAGAGTTGCAAAGGACTTACCTAGTCCATGTTTTACAAGAGACCAAAACAAGAACTGAGGAGATGGCGGTCACGCCGTTAAAGAGTGAATCGGTGGTGCATCTAAGGACTAGAAAACAATATAGACCTCTGTCTGCAAGTTCTGTGACCTTTCCACTATAGCCCAACCTCGTCTTTTTTTTTTTTGCACTGTGTATCTTCTCCAATCCATCAACTAACGGAGAGCCATTTGCTTCCAGAACTAGAGCTTAAGAAGTTAATCAGATGGCTGTTCCAGAAACTCTGAGGTTGGGCTACAGGTCTCCCCAGATGCGTCTTTCCTCTCTGTCCACCCATCAGCAGAAGCCATTTTCAAGAAACTTCAGTGCCTTCTTCTCAAAACCCCCACTATGACCAAGCTCCCTTTGTCTGCCATTCACTTCAAGCCAGCTTTGGCTTTCCCAGTTCTTTAGTGAAATGAGAAGGGCTCTGAACCAGGAGTCAACAGGTCTGATCTCCGGACCACCTGCCCCAAACTCACCAGACAAATTGACTGGACTTCTCCAAGCCACGGATTTCTCCCTCTGTCAAAGGAAGGTGATGACACCTGCCCTATCTGCTTGAAGGTTTTGTGAGGATACAGCACCTATAAAGTGGCAAATAGGAAAAGGTATAGGAATGGAGATAACGGACTCCAGAAATGTGTTTTTTTCTGAAGCCTCATTGCCAGAGCAGGAATTAAAAAGAAGGTTAAGGGGCACACTCTCTTCCCAAGACTGAACTTTCTCCCCGTTTGTAGGAAAACCCGATTTGGGTCTTTCCTTCCCAGTGTGTGTAGAGGTTTCATGTGTATGGACGAGGGGACATCCCACTCTCCGCTGATCTCTCCATCTTCATCTGTCCTTCCAAAAATAGGGCCTTCCCAGAGATATTTGATCTTACTTTTGCTCTGGCCTCGGAAGCCCCACCCACTCCCAGATAATTGTGCTGCTGAGTCCTCAACTCAAAGCACCCCGATTCCACCTCCCAAGTCAGCCCAGCGTCCTGACCCACCCCAAGTGAGCTGTCTCCAACTGCAGCTCTGATCTCCTCCTCAACGGCTGCTTCAGGCAACTCAGGGCTGAATCCTCCCCTAAGTCTGCCATGCCCCAGCTGAGGTGGTTCATTCATTGAACACAGCTTTGAACACACCCAAGTATTAAGTGGGAAACAACCATAAGAACCACCAGTGATCACCTCCTTGATACCAAGCACTGACCATTCTAAGAAATCCCAGGTAAAACTCCATCTGGTGCCCATTGGCATGCTCCTTTTGCTTGCCTTCCTCTCCCCAGGAAGGAGACCCTCTCGCCTCTGCTGAGACTGCATGCTGCTCACATGGAACACCCTTCCTCCTGGTGATGCAGGATTCAACTCCTGTTCCTGAATGGCTCAAAACTGAGTGCACCTGGAATTGACCTTAGGCCTGCTTGTCTCTCCTGCTTGAAGCAAATTAATTACTAAATCAAGGTAATATCATTGTTTTTCTAACCACAAATGGCATTAAAAATATCAGTGTTACTAATGGGTAGCTGGATCTCCCTCCAGCCACCTCCAACCCCCCACCTCCTAACCCCTTCCCCCCCAGAACCAAACTGTCCCCTCCTAGTGAGAGTATCACATTTCCATGCAAATTGAGTGGCCAGAGTGAATGGGATGGGGGTGGTGCCCAGACTTTCTCCATGGCTGAGTTGCTGGATATTTGCATAATAAAATGCGCTAACAGCTTGGAATTAATCATCGCTGCTACCCTGGATGGCCTAAAGAACTATTTTCCCAGCCCTCTTCTGTGAAAACTCTGGATGGCATTTGTAGGTAATGGAGCCACTGTATATTTTTCTAATTATCATTACATTTTTCTATCTGTCTCCAAAATGTGCCCCCATCCTAGATTACCATAAAATGTAGTAAATTTCTTAGGATATTGTTATTATGTGAAAATCCTTAAGCACTCAATAAATTACACCATGCATGCCTTTGTGCATGAAGATGAAGCCGGAGTAGGATGAGCAGAGGTCTGCATGACAGAGTGGACAGAGCACAGGCTTCGCAATGCGGACGACGCTGGTGTGCGTCTTTCTCCAAGGATGATTTAGGGAAAGTCCCACGTCCTTACCAAGCCTTGATTTCCTCTGCTATAAAAAGGGGATGTGGTAGGCTGCCTTCTGAAATGGTCCCAGTGCCCAGCCTACTGATCTCCACACCCTTGTGTAATCCCCTCCCTTTGAGTATGGGCTGGACTTAGTGGCTGGCTTCCTTTAATGTTTTTTAAAAAGTGGCAAACGTGATAGGGCATCAATTCCGAGTTTAGGTTAAAAGAGACTAGAACTGTGCTTTCTCTCTCTCTTAACTGGCTCACCTAATAAAGCTGGCTGCCGTGCTGGGAGCTGCCCTACAGAGGCCCACACAGCAAGGAACTTAAGATGGTCTCCAGCCAACGGGCAACAGCCTCAGTGAGGAACTGAGGCCCTCCATCCGACAACCCGCAAGGAACTGAATCCTACCAACCACCCCTCAGTGAGCTTGCCCTGTTGAACCCTGGGGAAAGTGCAGGTCTGGCACACACCTTGACCATAGCCTCACGACAGAACCTCAGGCCAGCTACATGCCACCTGGATGCCTGGCCCATAAAACTGTAAGATAATAAATGTGTTTTGATGTAAGTGCTAAACTGGGGGTAATCTGTTATGCAGCAATAGATTACTACGACAGGAGATCAAACTATATAAGCTACTTCACAGGAGTGTTTTCTCCTCCAAGGTAAATGGGGTTTAAATAGTGAAGTGCATGCAGATGTATATTGTCATTTGTTTTGACCCAATAAGAAGTCACTTTCCTAAATGCTTAACCGGCTTTGGCTGAACAGCCAGTGGAAGTCCTGCTCTCCTCCCGATGCCCCCATCCATATATTTTCCAGGAGGTTTTCTCCCTGTGGCAGTTTTTGCTCTAGGGGTTGGAGTCTGTTACGTCTGGATCGTAAGCAGGACCACCTCACAGAAGACAGTGGGTGGACAATGGCAGAAAGTGCACACAAAGTGAAAGTAGCAGGAAGGCTTTCCCTACAAATGTATTCTTACACGAGCTGTGTCATGGACAAACTCCAACATAAATAATAGTGACAAGAGTCATAACGATAGTAGCTACTACCACTTATTGAGCAACTACTATGGGCAAGAAACTGGGCAAACATTCCTTCAGATCTTTAGCACAATCCTGAAAAGAAAATTCAGAGGGTTTAAATTGCTTGCTCAATGCTAATTGGTTAGAATGTGTCAGAGCTAAGGTCGGAACCAAACTAAACTCTTATGTTTGTATTTAGTCCTTATCTTTTATGTATGTGTGCCAAAAACTATTTTTAATAAAGTAAGCATCTGTTTTGCATTTTTTCTACTTAATACTTTATTGTGAGCATTTTCCTAAGTTTTTAAATTTTTAAATGCCATTTTTAAAGGCAGCATAATATTCCGTCATCGAGCAGACTGACCCTTTATTATTCAGCATTTAGGCTGTTTCCAGGGGTTCTGCTATCATAAATCATGCTGTGATAAAGCATTCTTGAACCTACATCTGTGCTCACATCTCTGATTATTTCCTTAGGAGAAAGCCCTAGAAGTTGGGACTGCCAGGTCAAATGTTGCAAATGTTTTCAAGGCTCCTGATGCATGTTGCCAAATTGCTTTCCCAAAAGGTTGTACCAATTCATATTCCCAAGGAGATAAACATTTAACTTTGAAAGCAAAGGGAGTTTAAAATGTGAGATAAGCTGGCACCTTGTTTAAAGGAACAACTCCTTAAGTCCCCTGCAAAGGCCCTCTGAGAACCCTGTGAACCGCTGGCTGAGGAAACATTGTTCCGCCTTCCTGACTGGCTGGTTAAATTCCCAGTGTCCCAGATGTCATTTTATTCACGGTTAAAGGAGGGGATTGGGTGGGGTAAGAGGGGAAATGAAAGCATTTGCATGATAATAAACCTGAAACTTAATAATCACGCTTTTACAAAACGTGTATATGGTCCTTTCTTGAGGCAGCTTTTCCAGAATTGGATGACCTTCTCCAAGGGGATAAGGATATTTTTCTCTGCCAGATCTTAAGCTAGGGCATTGAAATTATTTCTATACACATACACAAAGAGGAGGGAGCTGAGGTGCAAATATTTAGTCACCCAAAGAGAGGAGAAAAGATACCACAGTGGCATTAATTATCTAGATAGTACTCAAAGCCAAAAGAAGATTTGGAAAGAATATTTTTTATTGTTAAAATTCTCCACCCCAATTTGTTATGCATTGACATCGCTAAAGAATCATTGGCCTATTTTAACCTTTGAACATTTCTATTTTACTTTTATAAGTTGGGAGAGAGAAAGGAAAAGATTATTCACAAGGACAATAGGGGAAGAGGCTATGGAAAGAAGACAAAACAGAGGAGGGGAAGAGGCTATTTCACTTCTCTGTAGTTACTTGGACTTTCAAACCATAGGTTAGGTCTTAAGAAATAGGAGTCTGTTTCGCATACAAGCCAGGCAGGGCAGGGCCTGGGTGGTATGGTTTCCAGAAGTCAGGAAGATTTCAGCATTCTGCCATTACATGAAATGGCTCACATTGGCTAGGTTAGGCCAAACTGCTGTGGCAAGCGATTCACATTGCAGTGGCCTAGCACACACAAAAACATGTCATCTCTCCTTTGTATCGCAGTTCGACGCAGGTTATGGCGGTCAGCGGGATGTGGGGGGTAGTAATGGAGGACCTACTCTACAGCACCATTCAGGAACCTAGTGCAATGTGATGTAAACCGAGATCATAACACTCTCATCTATCAAACTGGCAAAATGTGAATTTTTACCAAAAAATAGCTACATATAAATTGTGTGATTCAGGTACATTTTAGAAATTATAAAATGGCTGGTTGGTGTTCTGCATCCCTGGAACATACAGAGACGGCCCTCGCAAGCAAAGCTAGGAGTCAAAGCCCCAGAAGGAAGCGGCCCCCTCCCTACAAGGGCAGCTATTGGCCACAAGGAATAGGTTGTGCTAAAATAGACTCTTCCAGCCATCAGAACCCTCCCTGCAAGAACAAATCACCAAAATCAGCACATTTTGGATCCTGGGCAGGAAACACCCATACTCATACCTTACGGCTCCAGCTCTCTTGTGGTCACAGGTTTCTTACGTAGCAGCCCAATCAGAGCACCAGTTTTGGAAGACAGGTAACCTGTTCCCTGGCAGAGAGGGAGGGATGGGAGGGTGTGTGGGAACTGAGGGGAGGCCTAGCCACGAGCCTGCCAGACTCACCAGAATCACCCTCCCTGCCCTGGACAAGTGAGCGCTAAACAAGGAGGCCATCACAGACAGGAAGGTCATTTCAGGGACAGCTGGTGTGAGACCAATTAGACCAGGGTCCCACTAGCCTCTAGAACAGGAAGCATCTCCGTTACATAGGCCTGGGAATGGGGGCCAGAACACAGTGCATCGTTTAAATGTCCGTTTTGGTAGGAGAGAGACCTGAAGAGATGTCCAGGGAAATACAGCAATTGCCGAGAGAGATGGGCACTTTCTGGAGTTTTTCTACACCTCTTAGCAATGCCTTCACTGGCTGTGGTTGAACAGCACCTTCATGCTAACCACTCAGTGGACATTGTCCTTCTCAGGGTGACACCTCGGCCCGGTTTGCTCATTTGCCAATTTTAAAACTGAAGGAAAGCCCTCCTTCTCAAACCAGCACGGTGGTTGGTCCCTCTAGTCCTTCTGCACGATTTTGCTGAAAGCATCAACTGGGAGCTGTTTCACCCAAAATGAGAGGGGATGTGGGCTGACCTGCTGACGTTCTCACCTAGAAGAGTCTAGAAGAGGGCGGGTTAGGGCCATCGCCTGTGACTCCGGCACAGAGAAGCATTACTTACTCCACCCGGGAGAGAGGGGACAGAACTTATAACTTCGGCCTCTAGTCACAGACTTGGGAGGGAGCTTGGAGATTATCTAGGGCAAATGTCCAGATGGAAATTAAGGAAACCAAGGTGGAAGAACTTTGAGAAACTTGCTTAAGGCTGCACAGCAGGACTGTCCAGGAGAAAGCTCCTTTTCCAACCTGGTGCTCTTTCCACCTCACCATACAGCTCTGTCCCTAGGACACCCAAACAACTGAATTAATGGGCCCCAAGAGACAAACCTGGACATCCCTCCTGAATCCTACAAAAAATGCTCCCAGTAGTCAGTCACCCTCAGTGGCAAAAGAGAGGATGGTGGCAACAGCCTGCCTCTGGGGAAATTTGGCAGGATGGCTAAGAGTCCACGCCTTATCACCAAGAGCTGCCACGCCCTTCTGGGGCTCCACCCCAACCTCAGGCCGCTCAGACCAGCTTCAGAGTCCCAAACCATCCTGTATTCCCCTCCCATCCCACCTCCTTAGGGTTTACAGGGCTGGCAAAGAAGGCAAAAGCCAGGGGAGTGGTGGGCACAGGGTGCAGTAAGTCAGAGGCACCACAGCAGCCTCCCCGAGAATCTCTTTAAGTTCACCGACAACTTTTGAAAAGCTGAATGAATACCCAGCCCAAGTTGATTCCACAGAAACATCATTTCTGTTTTCGAAAACCAAGCCGGCAGCCAAGCAACTACTTCTTCAACCAATGAAGCACCTTCTTACAAACACCTAATTTTTTTCAAGGGAATGAAAAGGTTTTGATCACACACAGAAAGGAGTCTGTGCAGCTGGTAGCATGTGCCCTTGGGAACACGGGGCTTTTAAAATCATTACTCTCATGCTTTCTCCCATTACTATTTCAGATTTATTAGGGCTCATCTGGGTAGATGTACCTGTAGAAAGGTAATTCTGGTTGCTGATTGTTTTAGGAAGCATGTGGAAATCGCCATCAAAGAGTAATTATTTTATATTTGCACCCCCCAACTCTTTCTGGACTTACAGACAATCACTATTAAGTCAGTGCAGATTACTTTCGCCCTCTCCAATATTGGGGGGATTAAAAGCTCATTTCAGGTAGATACACTTGAACCCACAAGGCCAGGACATTGCCAAGTTAAACCACCTATTTCGGCTTCCCTCTGTGCCTCACGGACCCCCCAGACAAGACCCTGTTCTGCTCGCCCCTCTGCTCTCTGTCCCTGCAAATTTCTGTGCTGGGACACCCAGCTTAAGATCCTCCCAAGACATCTCCCTAAGCCTCTCCAACCCACATTGTTCTCCCTTCTCTGAATTCGTGTCGGTCCTGAAGCAGCACTTAACTACCCCGCATGTACACTGTGCTTTGTTTCCTGATTGTTAGAGTTGTCTCCCTTGGGGTGTATGCCCCTGGAGGCAACATGTCTGACAGGAAATGCTCCATTGATACTTGCGGAGTGAATGAATGCGTGAATAACAGCATGGATTCGGGAGTCAGAAAGACCTGGCTTTATCTCTTTCGAGCTGGGTGACTCTTGTCAAGTCGCTTAACCAGTTTAAGCCTCGGTTTCTTTATCTAGAAAATGGCAATAATACTCTGCAGCCCAGAGATATAAATGAACTACACAAAACAGGTGCTCAAGGACAGAGCATGCCCTTCACCTTCGCCCAGGTGCCCCACGAGTCAGCGTTCATTTACCATCTAAGGCAGGGCATATGTGTTCCTCAGTCTTTTTTAAACGGTGTTCATGCTGGGCCGTGTCTACTATGTTTTGATTAGGACAAAGTTTGGCCTATTGATTACAAAAAGTTTCCAGAAACCAAGACCAAGTCCTGTAGCCAGAAGGCACATGTATAGATGTGTGTTGATGTGACTGCTCATCTGAGAAGGACGATTCCCCAAACTTGCTACAATTCAGAAAATGTTTGAGTCACCTGCCATGGCTCTAGTATTTTTTGCTGCGTTTCCCTCAAAACGCCTCCGACTGTGTATCACACATAGTAGGACAGAGTGGGTAAGCCATTAGTGTTTGTAAACAAAACTACAGCCATGATTCAAAAGTGCTGTGAATTTAAGTATGTAGTTGGGGTGGGAGGGGAATGTTTTCAAAAGCAGTTTAATTCTTTGTGTGCTCAACTATATTTCAACAAAACAGAAAACCAAAAAAATCACCCAAAGCTGCAGCCAAAACAGCCCCAGGCCAAGAGTTGTTGAATGGTGTTCTTTAAACCGTGCCTCATAAATACTCCTAGTCTAGTGACCCCATGCCCCCTAACAGCCTCTGAACTGGTCTACTAACCCCAATACATGTTAAATTTATGATTTCTAAACAAGATAAAAAGACCTGATTGGATTTATTTCCTAAAAAAGAAAAAAAGCATTCCATTGCTGACCCAGCTGAGACCCTGAACTGGTTTGTCTGCTACTAGCACCTACTTGCCCATCACTCAGTCCAAACCTCCTTCTGTAGCTTCGCTGGTGGTTTTTCAGAGTGGACGTCCTTCCCTGACTGGCCTGAGCCGACTCCTCTCACCACGGATTGCTTATTGCTTAAGGCGGTGGCTCCTCAGTGAGTCACTGACTCCTCCTACGCCCATGCCTAGTGACTTCCTACCTGGTCACTACTCAGCATCGTCCTCCCAGGTTTCCCTCCCAGGTTCTCCCCTCCAGGGAGCGTCATGTAGAAGCTTAGAGTCGGACGTGACCTTGGAATTCATCTATTCATTTTACAGGTGAGAAAACTAAGGCCCAGAGAAGAAAATAAACCGAGAGAACAGAAACTAGAACTCGAGCGTCTTGGTTTTTAATGCAGCGTCATGCCACCCGGCCCATGGCCGACAGATGTCCTCGGTGCCCCTCCCCCAGCACACAGTCCAGGATCCGGGGTGAGGCGCAGGGAGTTTGCCTTCAGTGCCTCAGCTGGGCCTCCAAGGTGCCTGCCTGCGGAGGCTCCCTGGGGCTGCCACCCTCCGTCCCAACGTCCTAGGACACTAGTCTTGTCTTACCTGGCTTCTCTGCATCTTGTCTTCTCGAGATCAGACTCCTCGCTTCTGGAATAGTTAAAGTGAGATGCACAAAATCTGACAAACTGATCCATCTGAGGAAGGGAAACTAACAACTCCTCCCAGATAATTTGAAAATATTAAAACAAGTGCTTTCTAAAGGAAACAGCTTTGCTATTCAGACCGGAACAGTAACTTTTAAAGAAAGCATTTGAACTTGAAGGTAAAGGGGTGAGCTGCCCTCTTAAGGGTAAGGCATAAGAGCTGGCCAGGCTCAGAAGAGGCCCAGAGGATGCAGATTGTACAGAGATTCACCTGATTTCATGGACTGAATGGAATTGCTGAGAATCATACATCGGTATCATGAACCCAGCACACACTCCTCCCTTCCCTTCCAGGAAGGGGTCTGTCCTTATTCCCTTCACCTCACCACAGCAGGGTGAGGACCAGCTCCAGTGCCAGCATATTCAAAAGCACCCCTGCTCCCACAATTACCCGCTACACCCAACACGAGTCTAAACCCAAAAGTGGGCAGGGAAGGACTAGTTTAAAAACCCCAAGGAAAGTTTGCCAGAGGGGTTCTCATCACTGCCTATGCTCTTAACTAGCTCTACGACCCTCAAAAAACCACTGGATTGCTCTGTGCCTCAGTTTACTTACTGGAGAAATGAGGCTGATGGCAATACCTGAGTAGTGTGGGGACAAGACAAGAGAATACTTTGGCAAAGTTTGCCCTGGCTGTGGCTCAGTTGGTTGGAGTGTTGTCTCATAATGGAAAGGTAGCAGGTTTGATTCCCAATTAGGACCCGTACCTAGGTTTAAGGTTTGATCCCCAGTCCGGACACATAAGGGAAGCAGCAAATCAATGCTTCTCTCTCACATCTATGTTTCTCTCTCTCCCTTCCTCCCTCTCTAGAAGTAATAAAAACATGTCCTCGGGTAAGGAGTAAAAAAAAACCTTCAACAAAGCTTAAAATATTTTTAAAGGTATGATTATATCATTACCAATAATATAATCGCTTCCTTTTCCTCTTTCCAGGCATATGCTCGCAAGGTTTCTTTGGGATCCTTTCAGGGGACTCCCACATATACCAGAGAGCTTGTAAGAGTTAGTCTCTCCCCCTGCTTAAAGTCCCTCGCGGTTAAACTCAGCCTGTACCAACTGACTTTATTAAAAATAAAATAAAAGTAGAAGGTTTGACCAGGACTGAGGCTCAGAAAACAAAACCATTTGGCAGAAAAAAATAAATTCCAATCCTCTGCTTCCATCACCCCCAAGTACATGCTGAGTGCTCCCTGAGAGCAAGCCACAGGGTCGAAGGCCTGGGGCCCTCTGCCCTGCCTGCTCTCAGAATGTAACTTCAAGTCTCCCAGGTCCCTCTGCTTTTGAAGCCAATTCTTGACTTTCAAGTTCAGAAAGCCCAACAGCGACTACACAAAACTCTCGCCCTCACTCTGTCTTAGCTCACCGTTCACATCTTACATTCCAGTGTCTTCCTGCCTACAGACTTGCACCTTCAAGGTTTGACAGGCAGGGAGTTTTGCAGGGAGAGGCTGTGATTATATCATCTTGTCGCTTAAGGGTGAAAACAAAAGGGGAGGGAATTCTACACAAACAGAGAATGACCACACAAAGTAACAAGCCAGGTGTGATTTAGAATCTGTCTTCCCTGATCCACCCGAGTGCATGTTTGAAAACCAGATCTTCCACTTTTCCTAACGGGCAGCATGGACAACGTGAAACTTTTAGAATGATAAAAGTAGTTTCACCAGCTAACAGTAAAGAGCCCGGCCCCAGGCAAGAAACATTTTCCCTGTCTTTGGAATGCCCCCATAATTTGAAAGGGCCCCATTTCTTGCACTTTCTAAGTGCTCAGAAATTATTCAAAAGTCAGCCTGCAACAAGAGGGAGCAGCAAGCACGGAATTTGATGATTTTTCTCTGTTTCCTCCCCAACAGAAATCTTACACTAAAGTAAATGGCGCTGAGGGCGCAGTTCACCTAGAAAGCACTCATATCAAACACCGGCTTTAAAATGAACATAAATACCAGGTCAGTTTCATAGCCGTTTATCCCACTCTCGGGATAAAACTCATAAATACACTGGAAATGGACACTTCTCCAACCCCAGAGAGGTGACCCCACCCTGGGGCTCCAGGCACACTGCTGTGCAATAAAAGAAAATCTGCCTTTCTCTGGCTGAAACTGGCTGGGACAGTCTCCCCGAAGGTGTCCTGGGTCCCAGAGAGTACCCCTCTGCCCCCACCAGCTGCAGGCCCCTGGGCGGAGGGCCTCCCCCTCCCCTTCCCTTTCCCTCTCTCTTCCGTTTCCCCGTCTCTGTCTCCCACACCAGCCCCTGTCCTTACCCTGTGCCTTCTCTGCTTCCTTACCTCCTCTTTGGTTTTGCATTTTTTGTTGTTGTTTGTCCTTGTCATTGCTTCCCATTTGGGTTCTGTTTGGTTTTTTAAACTCTTTTTTATCTTAAGTTATGTATCACATA
>PVKM010044546.1:0-12204 GCA_004027735.1 Carollia perspicillata | reverse complement strand
ACCCTGGTAGCATCTCAGTGGAGGTCAGCAATGCTACAGCAGTTTAACTACATACAAGTAACTGACTGCTGGCTTGGGATGGGACACCTAAGTCTGCAACTTTTTTTTTTTATTGCAACCTTGTTTTAAATGACTTTCTAAAGTGGAGGCACCTAGAGAAGAGGTCAATTTGTAGTGCTTAGAACATAGCGAGGACTTACAGGCTTACGAAGACACTTTGAGCAATAAGTGAGCAAATATCACCATTATTTATCACATCAATGCTTTGAAAGCTGTCTTTTCATACCTTTGTGTTATAAAAATGGCCTTTGAAAAACATTGCAGATTGTAATGTACCCTCAACAGTCATAAGAAAAATGTTATTTTTTAAGTTTTTTAAAATTTATTCTATTTTTTAAAAGATTCTATTTTTTATTTTTAGAGAGGGGAAGGGAAGGAGAGTGAGAGGGAAAGAAGAAACATCAACGTGTGGTTGCCTCTCATGTGCCCCCTACTGGGGACCTGGCCTGCAACCCAGGCACGTGCCCTGACTGGGAATCAAACCTACGACCTTTTGGTTCACAGGCCAACACTCAATCCACAAAACCACACTGGCAAGGGCAAAAAATATCTTATTTTAAAAAATATCAAAGGACTTTATAAATAACACTGATGAACTCTGATATTTGTGGTAAGACTGTCCACCCTTATAGTAGAATATTTCTTTTCTCTGAGAAATGCAAATGTTTATTGTTCCAGATTGACCAAACAAAAGGATTCACAAAGCAGCCTTTAAATAACATATTGCCCTAGTGTTTATAAAATGTGACTCGATATACAGAAATTAGAATTCAAGTAGGTATGTACCTATCACAATGTCCAAAAATGAATGAATAATTCAATGTACTATATGCTGAACAACATGAGAAAACTATTTATATGCTCTATGGAAAACCATTTAACCATATCACGGAGCTTGAGCTTACATACCTAGCTATTCAATGTCAAAAACGTCACCACCTATACCATTTTCAGGACCGAGACTTACTGTAGATTATTACATGCCTTATATAAGTCCCAATTTCCTCCTGCCAACACAGAAAGCATTTTCACAATTCCAAAGGACATCTCTCAAATTCTTTACTCAAATGGTTACCACTAAACACACACACACACACACACACCCCTCAACACTAGGCAATGACGAAAATCAACTTAAAGCTAGAATGAAGTTCCAGTCAGCCATTTAGGAGCCAGAAAAAAGTTATCAGGCATCTGTTACATGAAACCTGACTCAGATGCCTGCAAACTCACAAGTCCTCTTAATGCTTATTCAAGATATTGTTAACTTATAGCAAAATTATTCCATTCTTATGGTGCAGTTTTTACTGCACACCAACAAACTCTTTGGCCTTTTCCAGTCTTTCCTGTTCACACCAATTTAGCGCTGGCCGGTGGCTGCTGCTCTGTGTAACGCTGCTCGCTGGCCAGAGATGAAGTCATAGGACTGGCTTTATGAGCTCTTGCAGCTGCACAGTATCTCAGGAGACTCTCACTGCCTTCTGGAGAGAGGAAATGTGTCTACAGAGCTTTGACGTATCCTAGTCTGTTTCCAAGGTGCCAGGGAGCGGCTTTCCTCTCCAGAGGGGCCCTTCCTCCCAGTTCAATGTCAGTCTCCAGGCCTCTGAGCCAGTGGCGTGGTCCAGCACTACTCCAGAGCTTTCCTTAAGGTTCCTCCCCACCTGGTTGAGAGGCAAGGTTAGAGCTTATTCCATCTGGGTGCCATTATCTCCTCCAGGTCGGAGCCTCACGGAGCCAAGTTCTCACTGGGTAAAATACTTGGATGAGTATACATAAAGGTTTTAAGCTTTTGCTTTCTCCCGGTCTATTCCGTGCCCTCAGTTGAGAGGCACTAAAGAGACATATTTTCCTCTGTCTTATAAATGAGTCCATTGAATTCTATAAAGCGCTGAACAAAATGCTCTTCCGCTCAGCAAAAAGAATGGGGAAAAGAATTCATTTAGCAAAAGAATGCATGAGAGGAGTGAGGCGAGATGAAGATAATAAAAGAGAATGACAAAAGCCATCTTCATAATGTGATGTAAAATGTTGTAAACTGTTTGATGGACAGCTAGCTCCATAAGCAGCCATCGGTATCAGGCATCTATTAACATGCACATATGAGTATATTGCTACTAACATTTTACTGGTTATAATGTACTAAGTAATTAAAATTGAATTGAAACATTGAAATGGAGTTTTTAAATATACCAACAGGATATTGAGTTTGAATGTGTTTACTTATCTCCTTTTTTATTGCCCTATATATTAAAAGGACCGTATATTTAAAGGGATCCTTAAACGTTTTTCTTAACTCGGGGCACTGCCTCCCTCACACGTCTCCACAGTCTAATTGTGTGGGGCGAATCTCTCTCATGGACAACCCTCCCAGGGAGATGAGAAGAGCAGGAAGAGCAGGGAAGCAGTGAGGCGAGCAGTCACCGGTCTGGGATGCACTGAGTGATGCGGGGAATCGACGGGCCAAGCTAACTCCCCGTTGCCTCCCCCTTCCTTTGAGTCTGGGGTGTGAGACAATGGAAGAAGGAACCATCCAAGATCCATCTGAGAGCTTTCATGACCATTTCCTTTCAACCCCTATATGTTTAGTAAGATATAAAGAGGAGTCCATTTGGGAATGTTTTTCTTTGCTGAAATAAGAATATGCTTACTGGGTTTATTGTCAACAGGAACAGTGATACTTTGTGGCCTGGAGGCAGAAAGGGGTTTGACTGGGGACGTGGGGCTCTGAGTGGGGCTCTTTTATAAGTTAGTTTTTCTCTGGCTCTGGCCTCAAGGGCTGCGCTAGTCACCTCTCAGGTGGCCGTGTCTCTGAGGTGTATCCATGCGGTACCCCTGTTCTCCCACAGGCACCTGGGGATACTTCAGGAGCTTAGCCTCCTACAAGGCGGGAAGCTGGCAGCAGATGCCAACATCTGTTTTCATCTGAATTAGAACACGGAGCCATCACAAGCCTGGCCACAGGCAGAGGATGCCTGTGAATCTGCAAAGGTGCAGACGGCAGCTAACACAGAGGCAGGCGGGGGAGCCTGGGAGTCTGCTCTCCACAACCTGGATGAGCCTTCTGGAGGACGAGTTGCCAATGTGCGTCATAAATGCTAAACATACGCATAACTCTTGCTCTGATAATTCCACCACTCAGAATGGATACTATAAAAATAATCGGATATGCCCACAAAGATTTATGGACAAGGATGTGCTTTGTAGCATTATTTTTAATTAAAAAACAGGCAAAAATATCCAAAAGTTCCAATAATGAGGGTTTGCTTAAAAAATTATGGCGTACCCATATATTAGATAACTCCCTTTTAAAGGAATTCAATGTAATTATTAAATGACTGAAATAAAAGTCATATTAAAATTATTTAAAATATTTCACAGGAAAAGACATTTGATAACATAATGTTCTTAATATTAAGAACAGTGTCAGGTGTTTAAAAGGTAGATTACAAAACAGTATATACAGTATGAACCCACTTTAAAAACTCTACATATTCATTTATTTATTGAGCATCTTACCAGGAAAGATAAAGAATTGAACAAGATAGACACAGGAAGTTCAATGTGACTATCCCCAGTAAGAAAAAACACTAAAATACTAATAGCAGTTATTTCTGTGGCATGATATTGTTAGTGTCTTTAACTTTCTATGTTGTCCTTTTTATATTTTCCAAAATTTCATGAAAATGGACATATTTTAAAATCAGAAAACAATGAAAATGATGCTACATGTTGTTTTACATTGTACTTTCAAGAGTTTAATACGTGAGAAAAGCACTAACTTAGTTAGGTTCCTCAGCATTTCCAGATACTTCTTCCTTTGCTGGGGAGTCTGCAGAGGCAGTTGCTTTTGGCACGGGGAAGAGCGGTGGGCGAGGGTCAGAGGGAGGAGAGAGGCTGGAGGAAGTGACCGCTGTGCCATCGACTCCTGGCGGCTTCCAAGAAGGTCAGTGGGCTGGGGCAGGAGGACTCCTCAGACCTGGGTTTAAGGTGGGAACTTGAAACCCGAAGAGCTCTTCTCATTCCCAACTCTGTAGCTTGTGCCCTCTCCCATTTCTTAGGCCCCAGTGCCTCATCTGTAATAAGGATTGGCCAACAGTTCCTCTGATCCCATAAGATGAAGAGTTAGTTGCTCTCTCTAAAACTTAGCGATCTCTCAGTAAAGAGGCTGGAGGGCATATGAGCTCGCTTGCACCCCTGGAACTTCTGGGAACAGACATGGGGGTAAATGAATGAGAGAAGGAACCGGTTACTATGGAGTTATCTAAAACAGTGTCAAGAGCAACTGCTGGCAAAAGAAGAAAATGCTTAAAATACATTTAGATTCAGAAAAATCATATTTCTTCTCAGTAAGTGACAAAAATGCCTTAAACTTAAGACGGAAAGGGCAGGTGCAAAAAAGAAAATAAGCCCTATAGTTTCTATCATTCACTCATCCATTCAAACTGAATTCATTCCGAGTACTTTCTCTGTGGCGGGAGCCGAGCTGGAGCAGGATTACCGGGGGAATGAGGTCCTGTCCTCTTGCAGGTGACTGTGGCTGCTGCTGTGAGTTGTCGTGGAGCTGGCAGTTTTCATGTATCAATCTTCACTAATCCAGAAGATGTTTATGGACCGGTTGCCATGTGGGCTGGGCACTGTGGTCAGTATGAAGAATACACACGTAGTCCTTTCTCTTAACGATAGACTAGCCTGGTGATGGGGAGCAGCATGATGAAGCCAATATCCACAACGAACCGTGGTGAGGACCACAGAGGAGCTCGGTTTGGCTGGGATGGGTTGGGAAAACCTCTGCAATGAGGTGATGTGTGTGCGGGGCTGTGTGGGAGCCATTCATTTGCTCACTCTTCTGTCAACAAAAGTGAGTACTACTTTACTTTGGGCCCGGCAGTGTACTGGGTGCTGAGGATAAAATGATGAGTAAAACAGATGTGGCCCTTGGTGTACAGTCCAGTGCGAGAGAGAAATAATAAATACATGATGGCGAGTAACAGCAGTGGCAGCCAGGGAGAGCAGCACACTCAGATTTCAAATGAATGGACAGAGGGTCAACCAAGGGCTTTTTGAGGAGGCTTTTTTCAAGCTGAGACCCAAAGGCTGAGAAGCACCCAGCCATGTAAATAGCTAGGGAGAAAGAATTCCAGGCCAAAGGAATAGCAAGAGCAAAGGCCCTGAGGTGGTGACAAGAGACAGGAAAGAGGCCCATGTGAATGGAGAGCTGGTGCTTAAGGACAAGGGTGGACCCGTGGGCTGGGTCAGGTCACGCCGAGCCTTGTGAACTGTGGCAAGGCCATCGAGGGGCAAAAGAGTGAGAGGTCTGGTTTATGCTTTGACAGCACCCATTTGCTACTGTCACTTACTGAGAATGGAGTGGGGACAGAGGGGCGGGGTGGGCAACAGTAGAGGCAGAGAGCCTTGGGAGTGGATCCTCTATGGTTTCGGTTAGATCACAGCGGCACTGAGGTCGAAGCGAATTACCAAGGAGGATGGGGGGAAGGGCAGTGGGAAGTCTTCTGCAAAGAGAGAATAATTCGTAGTGGAGATTCAGAGTGGATAGACATCTTAGAAAATGACTAGTTTTTTGTAGCTTGGCTATGAAGGTAGAAAGATAGGGAAAGGTGGAATCACACTTGAGATTATGCAACAGAATAGGAGGTTAGATATTATCCTCAGGGCAATAGGAAGCCAATGGAAAGTTTTTAGCAGGGAAGTTTCATGAAGAGTTGAGCATTAGAAAAGTGCATTGGAGGATAGCTTGGAGGCTAGTGTAGGGGGCTCTGGTGGTAGGCAAGACTGGTGGAACTGAGAGTAGCCAGGGGGCCCTCCCCTGAAGGACTGAGACGGAGAAACCTGACTCTGGCTCTGGGACTTACTGGCTGTGTGACCTTGGGCAAATTACTTAACCTCTCTGAGCTTTCATTTGCTCAACTGTACAAATGGGGATACTTATTTTCCAATTTTTTCATGAGGATTACATTAAACGGTAGTGGTAAAGTTACCATTTTATTATTTCCAGAGGATTGCATTAATAGATTAAATGGTAAATGCAATGAGGATTACATTAAATGCTATAGGAGAAAGTGTGGCCCACAGCAGACCTCTGTCATAATCCTTTTTCCTTCACAATCTGTATCCCGAGTCCACAGTTCCAAAGCGCATCCCCAAATATGCAGTATTGCAAAGTGACTAGCTTCCAACCTGCTGTGTAATTACGTTGCTGCTCTATGTAGCCTCAATAAAACATACAAAGGAAAACGAATAAAAACTGGGGGGCAATGGAATTTCCCGCTTCCTCATAAACTGTAAGTAAAAAGTTAGCTACATTTCATTCCTCCATAACATCAACATTAAAATCAGATAAAGAAAATAAATGCCAGTTGTATCTCTATCAAATGAAACTCTACAAGCCCCTTGAAAATACTAGAGAAAATCTAGGGCCAGACTACAAAGAAAATTTTGCCCAGTTAAGGATGATTCTGAAATACAGGTTATAAATTCCTTATGTTAAATCTTTGGCCAGATGTGTTTCAAATTCAGAATTTTTCAGATTTTAGAAAGGTAAGTAACATTGTGAATATGCTGTATATTATACAACACCCCTGGTCTGGGGTTATATATTTCTACAGTGAACTGTACAAATACTCATACTGAGTGAGATAAATGAGATCCATGAAGAGGTTTAGCTTAGTTTAGATGAGGTTTTCCTACTAAATGAGTTTGCATCCAACTTAGAAAACATTTTGCTTGTTCAGACTTAGGAGATTTTTGAATGGTTTTTAATGGATTGGGATTTCATGCATTTTCCCTGGATTTTGTGTACCCTTGAACACATCCCTCCCCTCTGTGGGACCCACGCTTCCCGCAGAGGGATGGGGCTGTGGAGTGTTCTGACCCAGCCACTTATTCCACCTAGATGCCCTTCGCCCTCTGACCCACAGGCCCTGCTGCTGAACTCAGCCCAAGCACTGGAGTGAGTTTTTGTTTTTGTTTTTATATTTTTGCCTCAACTTTAAATAAAGAAGTGTGTGAAAAAGCTTTAACTTAATGCTGAGCACATGCTGGCTGAGAGTTGCCCGTATCTTCCTTTCCCAGTATGTTGTGAATCTTAAGCTAGCATCACCACTGTCCTTGGATATCTTTTCTTGCCGTATTTGAATTTAACACAGGATGCCAAGCTTCGTTGCTTTCCAAGCGTACAGATTTACACCCTCACCCGCAAAATCTGAAAATACTAAGTTTTGGTGTGGAGCCTTCTTTTCTAGTGATGCCCTGGAGTTAGTTGCTCTCTGAAATCAGACCTCAAATTTGACCCTGGCCCCACCCCATCTATCACTCCTGTCTCAACTCCAATTCTCCACAGCTCAAGCGCCCTCCCTGGGGGCTCCCAGTGTGTAGGTAAGTATTGTGTGACGGCTAAGTGATTTTGGGTCTGCATGGTGAACTTCTGGGGCTGGGGTGGGAAGGAGCTTACATCATCAGTCTACATTTTCTAATGTCATCTCCAGTGTTTCCAAGAGATTTTCCTATGTAAGTTTTGAGGTGGTTAGATTGATTCAGACTATACTCAGATGTGCAGGAAAGGAAAGTTTTCTTTATTAACTGAAGGCATGATCTGAATTTCCTCATAAGCTCCTTACCCTGCCAACTAGAAATGGGGATGAATGAATTTAGCCCAGTTCGATCAACTCTTCCCATATTCTGGAAAGTCTGTTTAAGACAAATAACCCCTTGTGGACCTGTGGAC
The DNA here is from genome assembly GCA_004027735.1 of Carollia perspicillata. Taxonomy (NCBI): domain Eukaryota; kingdom Metazoa; phylum Chordata; class Mammalia; order Chiroptera; family Phyllostomidae; genus Carollia; species Carollia perspicillata. Next base: position 4,403 of record PVKM010044546.1, on the reverse strand, counting down.
TCGGTGTTTCAGATCACAGCCTCACGTACTCTTAGGGTCTGAGACAGCAATCAGAGTATGAGGAGTGCTTCTGTGGACTTAAGACAGGGGTGATGGGTCCTCAGAGTCATGACATGACCTCTTGCTCCTCTGGTTTTTGTGGTGTCCTTGGTCAGCCTTGTTGCTGCCCATCTGGCTAGCCTTTGCAGTTGACCTTGGTGGCTGGTATATATAAGCCGTGGTTAGCCTCTCTCAGCTCGGTCAGGAAGAATGGTGTGTTGGTTGGGCTGACCTCATCTCGCCTCTCTCTGAATCTGTAGGCCTCCCTGGGTCTAGGTGAGCCACTCATTACCTGGTGCTGTGAAAGTCACTTTACCTCTCCTCGTGGTACCTGATGGCAAAACCATGGCTCTTAAATCATTGCCTTTAAAGACCCCTTTAAGGGCAAGCAGGAGCTTCAGGGCTGTGTCTGTGACACGAGGTGGGGAGGAGACTGCTAGTGAGTGACCAAAATCTCTTCTTCCTTTGTTCCATTAACAGTAGTAGAATTGTGGTGGGCACTTCCATGATTACAATTACAGTCACAATTGTAACTGGCTGCCCAGTTAAACTACATTTCCCAGCATCCCTTGTGGTCAGGTTTGGTCACGTGACCAAGTTCTGATTCAGGAAATGAGATTACAGGTGATGTCTGCCACTTTGGGGCTGGAGTCTCATGACATTGGGTATACCTCCATTACCTTCTCTATTCTCTTCCTGCTGAATGGAACCTAGATGTGGCAGTCACATACAGTTGTTGACAATGCTCTGGGCCCCACAGCAGGGCAACTACTAAGAAAAGAATCTGAGTTCCTGAATGAAGTCTGGGAACTCACCTAAGACTATCCTACGAGAAACTTCTCTTTTTCTTCAAATTGGTCCCCGTGGTCACAGCAGTATTCCTCTAATAGCAGCTACAAGGAACTGACAGCAGACGGTGGGAGCCACACTCAGCCACACACAGCTGACACATATGGCCTGGGCCACAGTCCTCCATCCTTGGGGGGTCCTCTAACCCTACCTGACATCACCTCTGTCTGGAGCAGGCAGACTGAGCTCTGCAGGCTCTTATCCAGCCTCTTTCTCCCCTCCTCTTCCCATAACTTAGAGGCACTTGAATGTGGACTTTGGACTTCCTTTCTCTCTAGCCCGTATCTCCTCCCCTGCAGTAGCAAGCCAGGGAGCCTGTCTGGTCAGCATAGGTGCAAGGACCGGCTTCTTCCCTCAGGGAGGGGGCTCTACAATATGAGCTGTTCAGGCTTGGCTCTTCATAGCTGCAACCATTTAGAAAACCCTTATCTCTTGACAAATTCTGGCTTTCAGGTTCACTGTCTGCAAAATCCTACTGTGATCCCTAAACATGGAAATGCATAGAGAAATGTTCCTTAATAGTACTGGAGCTATCGCTTCTTATGATATATGCAAAAGAGGAGGAAGAATTTATAGCAAGATGTTTACAGTGGTTATCACCAAATAACAAGATTATGTAATTTTTAAATCTTTTGATTTTCTTCATTTTCTGCAACGAACAGAACCTACTTGGTTAGTTTTTTAAGAAGAATTAATAAAAGTTATTTTAAACAGATGCCTGTAGCATTATCAGTTGGGAAAAGGCAAATTACAGTCTCTGTGGGAACTAATTTAAACTTGTCAGAGCAGTGAAATTGATTAGGTCTTACTGACATTTAACAGCTAGGGTGGCGGGCCTGATATAACTTAGCAAGGACTTAGAAAATTAGGGATAATAGCCTGCAGATTGTATTCCTGCAAAGCACGCTCAGCTCACGGGAAACAGTGCATCAAGCGGTGTTCCTAAAAATGCCTCTGCATTTTAGTTTCTTCTTCTTCCTGGAGAAAGGCATGGGTGAATTATCTCAGATGAAATGCAAAGCCATTTTTGTTGGCATTCCTCCTTTGTGTATTAAGGCAGTGAATTATTGCAGGCTTTGCTGGAATATTTCATGTATGGATCATCGTAAATAAATCCTGGGGCACTTTCTTCCCATAACCAAGGGGTCCTAGAGCTCTCTTCTTGGGTGAGTAAAGTTCCAAACCAGAGTTAGATTTATAATGTCCAAGAGGAAAGATGAACTTCAGAGTTTTCAGGAAGGCATGAAACAAACTCCCAAACTAGAGGGAAGAGAGGGGCTGTGTTGCTGTCACCGTGGCCCTGCCTGGCCTGGCTTGGGACACATCTGGAGCGAGAAGACAAAGGAGAGGGACTGAGCCTACCTCGAGTCCTCTGAAGGAAAGTGCGGCTGAACTGTCTCAAGCAAGAAACTGAAACTTCAGCTTGCAAAGGGAAAAAAAAAAGATTCGCAGGAACTTCTAAACTCTGTATTTCTGCTCCAGGTGGGCCCGGGGGGAGCATCTCGTCCCTTGCATGAGTGAAACAAACAGAAGTGGCCCCCGCCCTCAGAGTGCAGAGGAACTCACGGAACGGTTTTCATTTTTGACTGCGCGAACCTCCACGGCCATGTCGGGCACTGAGTTGGGATAGAGCAAGGGGGCCGCCAAACACTTCTGGGGCAAAGGTTTCTTTCTGCAGCTCTGCGATCCCAGACTATTACCTGTCTGCTGCCTTCTAGGCTGGGTCTTAATCACTTCCAGCTGTGTTGGCTCCCACAGTCCTGCTAGCCCCTCCCTGTCTGGCTTCCCTGCCCTCTGCCTCTAGTGTAAGAAAAATTAAGTATCGCACTTAAACGCCCCCCTTAGGATTTGGGGATCTCGAGCAGGAGCCTCACCACAGCATCCATCTCCAGCAACAGATGACAGGGCTGGCATGCCTTGCAGGGGGTGTCTCCTTTCTGCCCTGCTGGCTAAGCTCTTCTCCCTGCCCCTAATCAGTTACAGCTAAGCGCACAAAGAAAAGTAGACAAGCAGACACAGCATAGCTCTCCTACCAAGAACCCTTCCCTTAAAAGTCCCACCCTTCTGAGGCGTTGTTCCTTGGGACTAAATAAACCCTCCTCTGCTGTCATCTTTTGAACTGTGCATCTTTCTGCTGGGGTGGTGGAAATCTCCATCAAATTAATTCAGCACAAAGTCTTGGTGATTTGAGGGGATGGAAAACCTGTGGCTGGAGTGAGAAAGGACAGAGCCTGACACTGTGCCACCATTACCTCGTTGCTTGCACATGGAGATGTCAGTACACAACCAGGCCTGGTAAACTAAGACTGAGGCATTATCACCCCCAGCACAGCATGCCAGGTAGACATAAAGTCTGGAAAGAACCGACGTTTGGTGAAACCTCCTTGCCATCTTCAGTGAGCAACGAGTCTGGGGTCACTGGGCGGGGATTGCCTACATCCATAGTTCTCAAACTTGACCTTACATGAAAATAACCTGGAGAACTTGTTAAAGCACAGATGGCTACCCCACACTCCCGGTTTCTGATTCCACGGTCAAGGACAGAGGACCAGGCCATGAGACTCCTGGTCTGGTGGCTATACTTTGAGAACCATCAGTTTGCCTCATACCAAGGACCATGAACTCTATTTATCAGGCAGAGTATGGTCGTTGAAGGGTTTTCATCAAGGTGGGTGGGGGTATGAGAATAGGTTTAGCTTTTCAAAGCTCAGACCTCCGTAGTGTGGAGGAGTGCCTTGAAAAGGGACTGTAGCCAGGAGCAGGAAGGCTAAGCAGAGATTGCTGTCCTGGTCCAGACAATTTTCACTATGAGGTGTTTTGCAGTGTCTTACAGAATGGGATCCTGGCAGAAAAATGGCACTGGGCCGTCTGCAGGAGCCTGAGCAAGGTAGAAAGGTGGGAAAGACGGTTTCAAAGAAAACAGTAAAAGGAGATAAGAAGGCCTCAGAGACGACTGTTGGCCATCTCCCAGTTTTGCCAAGGTCCCAGTCAGTTCCCAGAACGGGAGGCTGATCTGGAGGGGCCTGTGGAGGAGTCACTCACCAGGCGGATCTGCTGAGCACATATGGCCGCCTCTCTCCCTGCCCCCACCCTGAGCTCTCTCTTTCCTGTGGGGAGCCGCTCCTGGGGGAGTGCTGCTTAGAGAACAGGTGGTGATAATTACTAGGAGACCAGCAGTTTCCCTGCTTCATCTTTCAAAGTGTCAAAAAGACGGACTTAGGAGATTACGGAGTGCAGGATGCCTTCCTGATTTGTTCAGTTCACTAATATTTGGCGGAGTCGATCATTCTAATTTAGCATCTGATGTATAATTTTGGAAGGATGTTAACAAATATCTAAAGTCTAATAGTGCTTTGCTGGGGAGGCTAGGTCTAAGGTTGCTAGCCTACACACAGTCAAAGAGAATTCAGAATTGGACCATGCATTTGTTAGTAACAAATAACAGTAATGATGTCTGCAAACGGCATCATATCAGACCCTGTTCATCAACTGTCTATGGGTTCGCACGGCTTTCG
>PVKM010044545.1:0-12211 GCA_004027735.1 Carollia perspicillata | reverse complement strand
CATGTTGTGAGATTTTTTTTCCCATCCATTTGTCTTCTTTGGTGAAATGCCTTCAAAATGTTTTCCATTTTAAAATTGGGCTGTTTATTTATTTTTTATTTCTGAGTTTTAAGAGTTCTTTACTTCTTTATCAGGTATGTTTGCAAATATGCAAATATTTTCTTTTAGTCTGAAGCTTGCTTTTTAAAATTTCTTAACCATGTCTTTCAAAGAGCAGGTTTTAATTTTGTTGAAGTACAATTTTTCAATTTTTTCTTTCATACATCATTATTTTGGTACCACATCTGCAAAGTTTTTTCCTAACCTAAGGTCTTCTCTTTTTTTAAAGACATTTTATGAGGTCTATAATCCATTTTGTGTTCATTTTTACATATGGTACAAGGAATAGACTGGTTTTCTTTCTTTTTTTTTGTCAGCATGTAAGTGTGCAATCGTTCTAGCACTATTTGTCAAGTTGTCCCTTCTTCATTGACGCCTTTGCATCTTTCTCAAAAGTCAGCTGACCACATATGTAGGAGTTTATTGCTGGACACGATTCTGGTCTGCGGACTTGTGCCCATCCTTTCATCATTACCAAATGCCTCGATTACTCTAGCTTTGTAATAAATCTTACCTCGGGTCGTGTAATGTCTTCAACTCTATCCTTTTCTTTCAAAATTGTTTTGGTTATTCTAGTTCCTTTGTTTTTTTCACATAAAGTTTAGAACCAGATTGTTGATTTCTTAAAAAAATGCTAACATTTTGATAGGGATTTTGCTGAATCTATAGATCAATTTGGGGAGAGTTTATATCTTACTAATATTCTTCCAGTCCATGAACACCATATATCTCTCCATTTATTTAGATTATATGTTAATTCTTTATTCCATTTTTGTAGTTTCTAGCAGGCAGATATTGCAATACTTGCTAGATTAACAGTATTTTAAGTATTTTGATGCTACTGTAAATGATTCCTTTAATTATTTAATTTTAATTGTTCATTGCTGGTATATAGACCGACAGTTGATCTATGACCTCCTTACTATTCATCAAATGTGCTGAATATATTCTTTCCTTGGGGCCTTCACACTTACTTTTTTTTTTTTTTACTGTCTGCTTTCTTTGAATTCTTTCAGTTTAACCTCAAGTGTTACCCCACAAGGAGTCCTTCTCTAACCCTCTGATGAGCTGACAGAGGCCTGCCACCCTCGAGCTCATCATTCTTATCTTCTCCATATGATCTTTTCCTTATGTAAGGGTTTATTTTCTATCTCTCTCCACTAAAGGACAGGAAGTTCATCTCTGCTGTGCACCCCAGACTAGATCAATGTTTACTACATATTTCAATAAGCAACTACAGTGTAGTTGCTCATTAAATGTTTGCTGACCAACTCTTCCAGATCTATGATTCTGTGAGCCTGAGTGAGACACCCTCACCAACCTATCCCTCAGCAACCTGGACAGGCTTCTTAGAGAGAGCTGTTGTTTCACACCTGTGAAGTTTATTTCCTGAACTCCCATGCAGTCCCCACCTGGCAACAGTTTAACTTTGGCTGCCATTACCTTTCTCTGGTAGAAACAATCTGTGTCCTCCTTTAGGCGAGTCCAGCTTTAGTCCTTCCCCGACTGGAAAGAGAGCAGTTGTCTGCACTGCAGCTGATTACTCCTTCTCTCGTGAGCTCTCTTTCCTCTTGGCTTTTGAGACATTGCATGTGACTGGCTCTCCTCTATTTGTCAAATGGCTCCTTTTTCCTGTTAGTGGTAGGCTATTGTTACTTTCTCCTTACCTTTAAATATTTGCGCTCTCTACAGTCATAGCAGGAACATACTACCTGCTCATCTGATCTTCTGGTTTTAGCTGCTTCCTTAAAGCCATGCGATTTGACAGCTATTTTGGGGGCACCCGGTTGGTGTCAGGCACTTGGAAAACACATGAGAAAGCTATCCACGGTCCTCTTCCTCTTGAAACTCATAGATTAGAATGTAAGCCTCATGTTCATTGCTGCCTCTCCAACATCTGAAACAATGCCAGACACGCAGCACATGTTTGGTAAATGAGTGCATAAATGGGGTAAAAGATAACCAGCAAGAACTGTACAAATCTTTGCATAATTACATATAATGACAATAAGTGCTATGACAAGGAAATGCAGGGTGTTGTGGGTATGCGAATCCAGGAAATGTCACCTAGTTGAGAGTGGGGCTCCTGGGAAACCTTACGAAAGAACACGTGTAGACTTAGCCATAAAGAATGAGCAGGAGTTGGTAAGTCAAGTGCAAACACTGGCGAGTTAAAAGATCTGCTGGTGGGAAGTTGAGGAAATGTGTAATCTGATGGTTTCTCTCTCTCTATGAACTCTAAGAATTGATCTACTGAGAATGGAGGGGGTGGAGGGGAGATTGGAGGTGTGAAGAGAGAGGTGAGGATGTAGAGTGTGGGGAAGGTAGAACTGCCCTGACGTGGAGTAAGAGTTCCAGGCATCGCCTTTTGAAGTAGGTGATCATTGTCTCATGGTGACTCTAGCTTTTCAGTTGTGTGATTTCTTCAGCATATTTAGCCCCGTGGGTCAAATTGTAAAGAAGGGGAAGTTGGGCTCATTCAAGTTTGGGCTGCTGTCATGTGAGTGTGACAACGGAAAGGATGGGCAAGGGAGCTGAGGACATTTGAAAAGATGAACTATGATGACAAACGATGGAATCTAAGCTAGGTGAGCAGGAGAGTCGAGTCAGGTACCAAAAGAACCTTGATTTGTCCAGGGGCGGCAGTGTGTTGAGTTAAAAATACTTCCTTCTCTGCACAGCCTTTCACATTTAAAGTAGCTTGCAAAATAGTTTTGGCCAATGAGATTCAAGCAAGAGTTGCAGGATGTGGCTTCTGTGCGGGGTTTTAAAGAGGGGAAATCTCATCTGGGATGCACCTTTTGCTCTTTGTCCTTCTTTCTTTGGATGAGATAGGGAGGCTGTAGGTAAAACTACTATCTTCAGATCACCAGTGTATCTGTTCAGCATTGCCACAATAGTGCTGCAAAACAAACTTGGTGTCTCAAGAGTCTCCTGGTTGTCAGTGATTCAGCTGAGCTGGGGAAGACTGGGTTGGCCAATCCTGCTTCAGACTGCAACAGCTTGGGTGGTGCAGCTCCAAGTGTCTCTTATCTTCCTTATGGGGTATGTTCTTACGGGAAATGAAAGAAGCCCAAGAGAGCAAGTGGAAATACACAAAGTCTCTATCAACTGTCACGTGGTCATTTTCTGCCTCATCCTATTGGCCAAAGCATGGCCTAACCCACAGCCGTGAGGTGGGTACATAATTCTCTTCTTCATAGAAAGAAATGTAAAGTCACACTATAAAAGGCATGGCTACAAGGAAGGAGCAAGACATTAGGGTCAGTAATGCTATTTACGACAATGGAGATGAAAGTGACCCTCAAAACATAAGGAGTTTGATGACCTCCTCAAATCTATGTCTTGTTAGAGAAGGAAGAAGTAGATTCCTATGTGGTTAAGCCATGTCGGTCGATTTCCATTACATGCAGCTAAAGACAATTCCTAAGTCATATTAAAAAAGGAAGAAAGTGGAGGGACCAATGGCTTACAGTCTCAATTAGATCAAAGAAGGGCACCCATAAAAACTGGAATGGTAATACGTTTCAATTGGAGAGTGGGCATTTTTAATAAGTGATTTCAGAGGTGGTGTAGTTCCTGGTGGTGACAGCTCTCAAGTGTGACGAGTATGGCAGAGGGGAGACTAGAGGTGATGAGGTCAAGAACTGACAGGACAGTGTTGTGTGGGAAGGGTTCCCCACCTGGACACTGAAGACATCAGGAATGGGTTGGGCATCAAAAGGGCCAGCATCCAGGGTCTGAAGCCTTCCCTGAAAAAGGAAGAGTGGTCAGAAGAGAACTGAAACAAGAAGGGCCGGGTAGCCAGATGGCAAGGGTCTCAGAGAAGACGGGGGAGACATGAGGATGCCCGTTTTATGTGTATAGTGCAGGCTGCCCCTTGAGATTTAGACTCACAGAACAGCCCACTAGAGACCTTTTCACTTTGCGATCCCTACGCAGTTCCAGCTCAGCATATCCGAGGCCAGGCTCGCCATATTTCTCTGCAAACTCACCTCTCTTCCTGCTGTCTCCCAGTGAATGACCCTCTCTTCCTGCCGTCTCCCAGTGAATGACCTACCACCCACTCACCCAAACCAGAAACCTGGGGATCAGTCTAGGGTTCTCCCTCTTCCTCGTCAGATCATTATATCAGAAACATGTCTCAATCCGTCTCCTCTTCGCCTTCGTACCCTGTTCCAGGCCTCCATCACGTCCCATCAGTCCCTCTGCCTCGTTCCTCTAACCGGGCTCCCTGCCTCCAGTCTCTCCCCGTGAAATCCATTATCCAACACCTCAGGGAACCACTCCAGTGTTGGCTGAATCTGAAATCACTCTCTGCACAAGAAACCGATCATGAAATACCTGCTTTGTCTCTCCGATTCATGAATATGAAAATGGATTCCTGGAGCTAGCAGGATGGGAGACTAGCTACAGGGCATACGAGCTGGGCTGCTCTGGGAGGTGGGGGTTCACCCAGAAAAGCCCAGGCTTGTCCAGTCTTGGGGTGAGCTGAGAGGTGGAGTCCTCTTGTGCATACCAACTGGACGGGCTCTGTTGTTGTAAAGACAAAAATATCCTCGTATGCTGGCTGCCTTGGAGGTCCCTTCGTTGTCTGAGTGCAGGACAGTGGGCTGATGTCCAGCGGAGAGGCCTGGGGGAGGGGAGGCCAGATGGCAAGATGGGGGGGAGGTGAGAACAGTGGGGAGGGGTTGGCAGCAGCTGGGAAGGATCAATGTCTTTTCCCTTCCCGTGTTTGCCTGTGTTGCTATCCCTGCGCAGATGAAAGAAATTCAAATAGTTATTGATTCTCACTGAGGGGAGTGTGGGATCTGGTCTGGCTCCGGTACAGCTGCACCCAGCCCCTGGCAGCTCTGCTCACAGCCCAGCCCCTGGCTCTGCCCCGGCTCCCGCCTCCAGCCTATTGAGCCCTGCTCTGGCTCCTGCCCTAGCACTTACCCTAGTCTTTGGCTCAGGGTAGCCGTGTACTTGGTTAAAAATACTTCCCCACACACCGTTTCATTTACAGCAGCTGGCGTGAAGCAGTTCTGGCCAAAAGGATAAACGCAGAAATTCCTGGGACATAAGCCCAGACCTCGGCCTCAGCCCTGGGGGGTGGGGACAGTTTAGACCAGGGGTCAGCAAACTGTGGGGCTTGAGGGCCAATCCCAGCTTTCCCTTGGCCTATGAGCTAAGAATGCCCTTTACCTTTTCAAAGGGTTGTAAGGAAAAACAAAGAGTAGTACATGGCAGAGTCTCTGTGTGGCCTGCAAAACCTAAAACTCTCACTGTCTGGCCAAAGTGTGACTTTCCAGCACAGTTTTGCTGACTCCTGGTGTACTCTCTTTTCCTGCTTGCGATTTTGCAGGTGATTTCCCCCAAGCCTAAGCCTTACAACCTGAAAGCCTGAGCTGCCCTCCCACAGGCCTCAGCAGGGTCTGGGAGCCTGACCCCCCGGGGGGGGGGGCAGGGACACCCAGGGCTGCCACAAGCACACACACAGCGTCCATCCTGGGGCTTGTCCTGACTTCTCAGCAGGCTTCTGCATTGTTGGTTGGGTTGCAGAACTCGCCTGGGCCCAGGGAAGTAGGGGACAGTCCAGGTGCTATAGTCCCGACGCTGTCATCGTGCTGAGTGACCTTGGGTAAGCTACCAAGCTCCTGTGAACCTTTGCTTTTTCCACTTTAAAATGGGGATAACTGTTAACTACCTGTGAGAGACATTGTGAGTATTTAATATTAAAAGATTCTGGTTCTGTATCAGCAGTTAGAAGAGATAAGTGCCAGCCGTGCCCACCCCCCCACCCCAAACAAATCAAACCTGCGTGACATCTGCATTTCTGGCCTGTTTTCCATTGGCTGCAAAATGCAAACATCCCAGTGCAGAACCAAGGCCTGGACCGGCCTGTGTTCTCACTCCCACTCTTGGAGCTGAGTCACTGTGGGCAGGGACCCCTCTAGAGTTTGCAGGGCAGACTGGAAGCTGCTGTGATAGGTCAATACAGGGAAAGGTTTCATGAGGACTGCTACCCCTGAGGCTATGTGTCTGGAATAGCCCCCTTACCAGGGCCAGGTGCTGAGAGGGAAAAAGCCAGAGCTCGTGTGAGGTGCTGAGCTCGCTGCGCACCCCACCCCCAAGGGATGTGCAGGAATCAGCAGGACGGTGCATCGATTGCCCTCTGCTGCGGGGCCACGTGGGCTGCCTATTGATCAGAGGTCCACCTGTCCTTACCCCTTCCCTGTCCCTCTGTCCCTCCTCAACGGGCAACGGGTCCCTCCAGCTTTCTGCCTCCGATGGCATGGGGTTGGGTAGGGGGGAGCTGGGGGGGACCAAGAAATCTCCCTGATCCCTCTGGACAAAGAGATCTGGCAGCTGCTTGTAATTCGGTATTTGATAATCCCTAATCCCTAATCCAGTGCCATTTGCACATAAATGCAGTGCCTGGCTTCTGACCCCAGGGGTCCTGGGAGCCCTTTGGAGGGTTTGCCCCCCTTTATTTACTCTGTGAGTTTTCATTGGCCAAAAGCCCCTCTGGCCCCCTGGCCACTGAAAGGAAGGGAATTTCCCAAAGAAGTCCCTTTCTCAGGAGGGAAGAGAATTTCTACAAATGGGACTCCTCAGGATCCAAGGCTCTGACAGGACCCCTGGAAGGGCTGGGGAGGTGCCTTTGGGGCTGCTGTGCCTGGCTGTGCTGTGGCTGTGGGACCTCAGCTTGCTGGATGCTTGCAGCCCCTGGGGACAGGGACAGGGTACTGGGGGAGGCCTGACTGGGACATACAGACAGGGTGTCCTAGGATTGGGATCTGGAGAACTCGCAACTGCGGAAAGACAGTCCCTCGATGGTCTTACTTAGGAGAGGTCTCTCTCTCTGTCTCTCTCTTTCTGTTCTTTATTGAGAATTTACTATGTGCCTGATACTGTACTCAGTGTTTACAACACTGTCATTTTATGCTACAACAATTCTTCAAAATAAAGTAGCTAAGTTATCCCATTTTACAAATAAAGACGCTGAGGCTCTGGTAGCAGAAGCAAGCTGCTCTCCGTCTTGGTTGTTTGTAAGGGTTAGCGCTCCTGGTCTGACTGTGAAGGCAGAGGCCTCCGCACTGCTGCTACTGCCCTGATGGCAGGCTTGTCCCTCGGACGAGGGCAAACTTCCGAGGCCTTCGAAGATGGCTAGCACTTAGGCTCTGGAGTGCGATTGCCTGGGTTCAAACCCAGCTCCACCACTTCTCGAGGTCTCAAGGGAGCTGCTCTGGCTGTCCTCTGGAGTGAGGAATCCACGGGCAAGGGAGCCCTGCTGTTCCTCCAGACGAAGATCATGTTCCAGGTACCTGGGACACCAGCGTCCCTTGCCCAGATTGTCCCAACTCCTTTTCCAGGGCCTGTGTGGGCCTCTCTCCTGGGTCCATCCTCCCAGGGCTGGTCACACTGTGTGCTGTGGTCCAGCAGCAGCTGCTTGCAGATGGCGGGGTGTTGTGTGTGGACAAAGAAGGCAGCGGGCTGTGGCATGCCTGGAACTCTGCTGAGTCCAGGAATCTAAATGCAAATCTGGCCTTCCAGGTCCTTGTGAATATGTATTTGTTAAGGTACTTTATTCCACATATTTATCATTTTAAATGTTCAGGTTATGGTATGTGGGTTTCCACTTGTGCTCTTACTTGGTGCCCTGTAAACGTTAGGGCGGGCCTGGGCCTGGCCCTCGCTCGGAGTTTAGAGCCAGACTGCCTGCCTTGGGCTCGAAATCTGTGTTCGGCTCCTACTAGCTATGTGACCTCCAGTAAGTTATTAAGTCCCTTTGTGACTCCTGTTTTGTATCTGGAAAGTAACAGCACCTACCTCACAGGGTTCTTGCAAGAATTTCAAAAGGTCATACATGGAAAGTGCTTAGAAATGCTGCCCGAACCATAGGAAATGCCAACTTTGGTTTAGCTGCTGCTTCTTCTTCTTCCTTGCCATTGAGGGAGGGCTGTGTTTATAGGATAAAATTGCTTCTCATAGGACGCTGGGTGGGAGTGCGAGGGTGTGTGTGGCCGGGAAGGAGGTGAGCAGGGACACCTAGCACTGTAGTCGAGCTCCGGGGCTCTGCACTCTCTGGCTGTGTAAACTTCTGTAAATTCCTTAGCCTCTCTGTGCCTGTTTCCTGGTCCCTAAAATGGAGACAATAGAAACTACTTCAAGCTGGAGAGTGAATAAGGATCAAATGAGAAATACAGCATCTGAGAATACCCAGCACATGGTAGAGAGCTGACAATTTTCTAATAAAAAAAAAACCAGCCTCATGTTTCTTTCCATTGTCCGTCCTTCCTTCTCTCTCTCTACTCCCCTTGCAGATATATGGGCACTTTGCCTCATTTCAACTGTGCAGCCCTGTCAGGTAGGTTTTCCAGACTGGGAAACAGAGGCTCGAGGGGGAAAGTGTTTTCCCCAAAGTCCCATGGTGAAGAGCCGGGGTTTGGGTCACCAGTCGGGGAGAGAACAGAGGGATGCTTCCATCCACTGCATACAGGCTCTGTGCTTGCTCATATATTGGCAGGCTGTGCTCACAGACACCCTGGGGAGGGGGAAGGGGACCTTATAGACCCCTATTTTACTACTGACCAGACAGAGCCTGAAAGACCCGAAGGAGCCTTTCTATAGTAAACGCTTCTCAGCTGCCAGTTTTCTGCCTCTGGAAAGTGTGGCCAGTCGGCGTCCCTGAAACTGCTCAAGCTTCAGCAGGCGCATCTTTGCAACTGGATTTCTCCTTGTCTCCCAAAGGACGGGGTATAATGACTGAGAGGATCGGCACTGTCCCTCCCCAGATTGGACACCCGTTTCAAGAATTCCCGCAGGGGCCAATCTCTGATTTCAATATGTTAATGTGCAGAATTTAATGGCATATTTATTGCTTATGTAGATGTTAGTTATTTACATGGGAAACTGATTTATTTATCTATTAGATAATTAGTAAAATTCAATAATTGCAAAAACCTTTTAGCAATCAGTTGACATTTAATTAACATACAATAACTGTCTTATTAAATCTACATTAAATGCCTATTGGAGTTAATTAAAACTCGTACCTATGACTCCACATTCTTTGGGAATCCTCATTAAAACCCACCAGTAAGGATACAGATGGGAAAATTCCCCAGAAAGCGATTTGCAAGGGAGTTGCTTGAATGAGACTCAAACATTTACTCAGGGCCTACTATGTACTTAAAACAAGGGCAAAGGAGACAGAAATAGGCCCTGCCTTCCAGGAGCATACAGTCTGGTGGGAGGTGTGGAGATTAACGAAAGGGAAGACAATGAACTCTGCAGCTCTAGCAGGTACAGTGAAGGGCAGGCAGGCGCTAGGATGAGCCTGGAGGCAGAGGGTTTGAGCTGGTCATGGGGGTGAAGGTGGCTGCCTGAGCCAATTTCTGAAGGTTAAGTAGGAGCCATCCATGGAAAGACGGAGGTGCTTCAAGCAGAGGGAACAGCATCTGCAAAGGCTCTGAGGAGGGAGGGAGCATGGCCTGTAGGCAGGAGCAATGAGGGGCATGGAGACAAGGAGTCTGGTCTTTTTCCTACAAGCAATGGGAAATGGGAGTGTGTGTGTGTGTGTGTGTGTGTGTGTGTGTGAGAGATGACTGGATTTGTGTTTTGAGGTCATCTGGCTGAGGCTTGAATGGGTGAAGGGGACTTGAACGGATACGGGTAAATCAGTCAGCAGGCTGTTGCAGTGGTCCAGCTGAGAGAGGACAGTTTCTTGCTGGGGGCAGAAAGATATTGAAAGCTTCCTCCCTGCACAGGAGCTGGCAGTGGAAGAAGGGGTCAAGGAGGACTCCTTCTACGGCTCTGGCTTCAGGAACTGCCTAGCTGGTGCCATGCATCCATTGGGATCAGGAACAGTGGAAGAGGCCCAGATGTGGCGTGAAGACCAGACAGTCTTGCAAATGCTGAGGAGAAGCCATCCAAGAAGAGATGTGAAATAGACGGATGCGTAGGCCTTGAACTCAGAAGAAAAATTAGGGTGGAAGGCTTAACGAATCCTCGTGCTTGGGTTCCAGTCCAGAGATCCTGATTTTAAGGGTCCAACCTGCAGGCAACTCCAAAGTGCAGCCAAGTTTGAGAAGGACCAGCCTAAGCAGGAAGCACAAACGTGAAATCGGAGCTCATTATCCATTCTCCTGGCGACTCCGGCTGGTTCGGTTCACCTCCGCTGGGGCCCGTTGTCATCTGCCCATATCTGTGTGCTCGGATTGTTGTCGATGCTGGAAGTAATAATCACATCGCCCACGTTGTCGAGTGCTTGCTGCGCCGCCGGCATTGTGCCGAACGCTTTGCTCCTGTTCTCTCATTGGATCTTCGTGGCGAAGCTGTGCGCTGGCTATTATCCCTGTTTTACAGACGAGGAGATGAAAGCTCTGAGAAGGGTAGTCTTGCCCACTGTCGTACAGGTGGTATTAGGTGCACTTGAACCCAAATCCATTAGACTCCAAAGTCTTCATGCTCCATCACTATGACATACTGCCAGTCTCCGTAAAACCAGAAAAAGGTCCTTTAATGTGTCTGTCTCATGGGGGATAATTTGGATGAGGGATAAGGAAGGATCTGTGAATGCCATATATGTCTAAGGGGCAGGGGGGTGGGGGAGGCTGGTCCTCAGCAGGAAGCTCTTGCTCTTTGCTGGAGAAAGGAAAGAGGCGTGTTGGCCAGCGCCCTCTCCCTTCACTAGGAGCTGTCCTGGTCTGGAGCCATAAAAAGCTAACAGGGAAGAGAGAGAGAATTAACATGTATCAAATAGGTCAAGATATTATTGCAACGGACCCCAAAACGACATGTATATCATCAAACCTGTTGATATGCTAACACTTCTCAAAACGTATTCCAAAATTAAATGGTATTACTTAGGAAAAAGGACTAGTAGTCAAATACATTTGGAAACTGCAGGACTCCTCGGATCCTTTAGGGTGCTACTGTGAAGCTCCAAGGGTGGGGGCGGGGAGGTGGAGAGGGCGCAGTTTCCTAATCTTATTGAACCAAGGAATGCTTTTCCCTTTCCTTCCTTCCTTCCTTCCTTCCTTCCTTCCTTCCTTCCTTCCTTCCTTCCTTCCTTCCTTTCCTTTGTTTCTTTTCCTTTCCTTCTTTCTTTCTTCCACACAACATCTAGCTTGGAGTTTCTCAAAGCCTAGGTCTTAAAACCACCTGCAGCTCAGAACCTCCGAGAGTTTTTTAAAAATGCAGACTTTGGTCCCCACCCCCCAGATCCTGCAGCCGAAGCTCCCCAGGTGGGTCACCTGACCAAGCACCCCAGATGATTCTGGCGCCCACTCAGCCTTTAGAAGCACTCCCCTGGAAGGACTAATGTACTGCTGTGGACAGAATATATCTTAAACTTCAATGAATTGCTATTTTAGTATTGATGTAGATATTGTAATCAACAAAATACAAATTTACGTGAATCACTGTAAAACGCCTAAAGTTTTTTTTTTTAATTTTTATTTTGTGAAACATTGATGTTCCTGATCAGCGGGGCTAAAAGTACAACCACCCACTCGTGTGGGGTCAGTGGGATGTTTTGAAATCAAGGAGAGGTTCGCAAGTCTCACAGTGCTGGTCTAGAGTGAGAAGAAAGCACTGAAGGCAGGATTCTCCATCTGCGCTCTGTACGTAGGGGCCTCAGAAACCGAGGACGGGCGGGGCGGGGAAGGTAACTCTGCCCGTCCTCAATCAGAGCAGTTTTCCTGGGATCTGGTTAAATTTTATATGAAATCAGGGTTGAGCTGCTAAAAAACCAGAAACAAACAAAAAACTTTGCTGACCGCTGCTGCAGTTCCTTCACTTGTCAGAGGAGGGACCTGCGACCCAGAGAGGGAAAGAGGCTTCGTTACAGCTCCCCAGCGGCCGGGGGGCCAGCACTGGGCCCCATCACTGTGCAATGGCAGGGCTGTTAAAATGCAGCCCACGGCCAGTGTGGCCAAAGTCAGCTGTAAGTCAGAGCCAGGCACAGCCTGAGGAGAGCCCGCGTCGTCCTCCTTGGGGCTGACCTCCCTCCCTGGCCTCTCTGCTCCTCTCCTGGCTGCCTTTTCCAAGCACCTAAGCATATGTATGAAGTGGAAATCAAACGCCTGCCTCGGACTTGACAGAACTGCTGAACTAAGAGCCA
>PVKM010044544.1:0-12174 GCA_004027735.1 Carollia perspicillata | reverse complement strand
CTGGACTGGAAGTGGGTAGGTGGCTGTACCTATGCCCATGATGCCCCGTGAAGCCCCCAGAAACTCCGCTGTGGGGTGTTCCCAAGTGTTGCCGTGAGTCTGCCATTTCCCATGGTTTTTCAAAGGATATGTGTGGCGGCAGCATCACGTCTTTCCTGGCCTGCCAACCCAATTTCACGGAGTTTCTGAAAAACAGTCCCCTCAGGGAAGTCCATGGTTGTCTTGACATTTGGGATAGAAAACATTCACCGTGTAACCTTTACGTTAAGGACTCACAGCTAGGGAGAAACAAAACAGATTGATTTGCCTCCAAGTGAGCATTTGGGCTGGTGCTCAAAGGGAACCCTGTACGTGAAGAAAGGACAAGCAGAAGTTCAGGGGAAGAGGGAAGTTAAAAATGAGAATGTGCACATCAAGAATTTTATCTGGAGATACATAGTTTTCCCTTTGAATTTGGGGCTGGAGCAATACTGATTAAATATGAGCATATGAAATGCCATTGACCTAGAGAGAATTCATCCTTCAAGATCTCTGCTGGGGCCAGGGAGTTGAGGAGGGAAGTTTGAAGTGGAGCATGGTTAGATTGTAGGGGCAACACCTCCCTGGTCACCATTTAGTTATGGTGGCTTTGAACATTGGCATGCAAAAACTCCATGAGGTAAGTGATTTTTGATATTAAAGACATGATGTGGGGGAATGATAGGAGGCCCTCTCAGCTCTGAAGGACTTGTAAGATGGGAAAGAACCTTCAAAAGGGTCTGTGAGGTGACAGCTACTCTCCTAGCAGCTTCCTCATTAGCTTACCGTTTCCTTGAGCATAACAACTCTGTGGTTGGTCTTTGTATTCCCCACAAAATCATTTTAGGAAGAAAGTTCTTAAGGAACCTTTGTTAAGTGAGAGAATCTGTAAAAGAAACACAGCCAAATCACAGTAGGGAGCAAGATAACTCCACCAGGGCTCCTTGTTCATTCCACGTTTTTGCAAAAGGACCCAGAAGAGCAGGTATCGGAGACCAGAGTTCTCACTTCTGACCTCTCCCTATTTACACCAGGACTTTCCTCTGTGCTCTCAGAGTATATCTGAGTTTATTGGAGCAGAGAGAAGATGGGAAGGGGGCCTCTAACTCCCCTACCCCTCATTTATGTGGAACGATTCCACTTTTAAGTTTTTTTCATAGTTTTGCTTATTATTTGTGAAAACAACAATAACCCCTCCCTCATTCTTTTAGGACTTCTATCTAGACATGGCAGATTGATCACATACATTTCTCTCCTCTCCTATTTGAGATTTCTGTTAAAATAATATTCAGAGAATACAGCCAAAATTATATAAGCCCACAGGGAGACAGACTCAGCAAGATAGACAACAACAGCCAAGAGAGGCTGTGACACTTTTGGAAGATGGGAAGTAGATGGAGAGTAGCAGATGACTGAGCAGAGCAGAGAAAGTTAGAATATAAGTACTTTTGGAAAATAACACCAATAAGAAATAAGCAGATTCACTCAACAAAACCCCAGGAAAAAAACCGGAGTTGAAGTCCAGGTATGACATAATATGGTAAGAAAATCAGGAAATAGAATGGAAACTAGGAGAATTAGTGGGAAGTTGGGATATGGAGAGTATGAACTCCTAGGCCTATTGCTCAGGTCAGAGCAGTGAGTCTACTCCTGGCCTCCATCTCCCACAATCCAATGCACTTCCCTGCATTCACTGCAGAAAGCAGAAAAATGTCTGGAAAAACCAAACCAGGAAAGCTCTGGTTTGGAGAACATGGCCACATAGAGGGCAAAAGAAAAGGGGCATATAGTGATACCTTGCATGTTGACTAGCTGGGGACCTTGGCATCCTTTGCCTGCCTATCTCTCAGAGTAGAAGAGCCCAGACACATATAGGTTCCAGGTAGGTTCTTTCAGAAACAGAAGAATCCCAGAAACAAGGCCTGTGAATATTGATATTTGAGGATCCTTCAACTAAAAATTCAATTTGCCACATACTTACCTTGAGTAAAGCCCAACTGTGGCAAAGGAATTTTGCTTAATCCATACAAAGTCTATGCAAAGGAATTTTTTGTAATCTTTTTGGTACCTTATTCTTAACATGAACAGAAGGTGAAGGATTCCCATACATCTGAGGAAAGCCTCCAACATGAAATGAGACTCATAGATGGAAAAAAAGGTAAAACTTAATGGCCTTTAGAATCTGAGGCTAAGGAGGGGCATGAGATGGCACAAGAATAATTCTTTTTGGTCGTAGTAAGAAAGGGACATGTTAAATCAGTTGTTCTCCATCTTGGCTTCACCAGATTCACTTGGGAACTTGAAAAATGCTGATGTCTGGGGCCCAGCCCCCCAGAGTCTGATTCAATAGTCCGAGGCGAAGTCTGGGTATTGAATGTTTAAAAGCTCCATAAGAGGTTCTGATATACACCCAAAGCTAAAAGCTGCTGCTATGAAACATGAATTTATTTTAGGTAGATTAAAAACTAAAAGTTAATTTTTATCAAAATGTTACCCTACTTAATAAAAACGGAAAAGGAAAAACTGGGCCACAGGATCCAACAACTCTTTAGCCTGCTGCTCAGGGCCCTCCCGTCACCCCCAGCTCACCTTTCTGACTTCACCTGCCAGGACTCAGCGTTCAGGCCACAGCCACACCACCCTTTAGTGTCCCCACACGTGTTGGCTCCCTTCCCTTTGCTCTTCTCATCTGAGTGCTCTCATGTTTAATTACTATTCTTTGCTTATTGGTATTAAAGTTATCCTTAAGTGTACTGTCCATTGCCCCCCTGTGACACCACATAGCATAAAGCAGTCTTCCTTCCCAATCTTGACTGTTACTAGCTCCCTGTCTCACTGATTTCATGATGAATGTCTTCATTGCTGTGGACATCCAGAAATTGCTAGTAGGTCATGTGGCCATTCAGGTTTGTCTAAACTCCCCAAATTTATGATCGTCTGAATATATCACATTTTTACTAGCTTACTGTTTAACACAAGCATTATTAACACTATCTTCTTTAATTTTCACAGCAACTATATGAGATGAAGAACCGATATTTCCACTTCACATACGAGGAAACTGAGTCTCAGAGAGACTGTTGACAAGCCTGGTGTTGTCCAGGTGGCAAATGGCAGGACTGAGACTTACACTCAGATCTTTCAGGTCTGTTCTTGTTCCAAAACAACGCCTCTGCCCTTGTTCTGAGGTTTAAGTAGGCAAATTTCCTGTTATCCTAATAGATTGTTAATACCTTGAGAATGAGAAGCACATATTACCATGAAAATGAGAGCCATATATTCTGGAACCATATATTCTGGAGCCATATATTTAATATTTCATCAATTGGTGCAAATTCAGTGCCCTGCACACTGTAGGCACTTCTGGAGGTGTTTGCTCATTTGATTGTGGTAATAATAGGTAATATTTATTGTGTCAGGTCTTTACAGGATTACCTCATTTAATCATTTCTGGAAGTATGTGAATTGGTACAATTATTATTTTAATTAAAAAATTAATAACCAAGCTTGAAAATGTAAAGGGACATGCACAGTGCCATGCAGCCTGTCAGGGTGGAGCCGAGCCTGAAACCAGAACTGTCAGAGTCCAGAGCTCGGAACTTTTTGCCTCATTTCTTCTCCACAAGAAGTCACTAAGAGCAACTCTCATTATGAAGGTTTTTCAATTCAGATTTGTAGTCATTGTTCTTTAGATTTCTCCAAGACACAGTTGGGAGTGAGACAGGACAAAGTGCTACTAATCTGGTGGATGGCATTCACCATGGCAGCTCAGAGGGCTGTTTGAACCCAGACCTCCACAAATTAACAAGCCCATGTGTTGACTTTTGTCAGAAAATCCATTCCAGCTTCCTAAAAGTAGCTCAAATTCAAGAAAAGATAATGTATCTGTCAGCTGTAACTTTAAATCTTGTGAAAAGAAAAAAAATAATAACCTGCAAACAACATTTGAAACTTGGCCACAAAGTTTTAGAAAATAAACACACAGACACACCACACACACGTGCGCTCGTGCGCGCGCACGCGCACACACACACACACACACACACTTTTTGTCACACAGCAGTGGTTGGGAAGTAAATATATCCCACTGCACTGATCTTACAGCTTGTCACATTAATGTCACTCAATATAAATATTAAAACTAATAGCTTCACTCTTCAGCTATTACTCCTCCATCCCCTGAAATCATCATAAAACTTTCAAAGCCTTTTAGAACATTTACACACGTGAATTTGATGGTGGGGAAAGGAGATTAACACAATGCAGCCCATAAGCTTAAATAATAGTGAAGAGCTGTTTAAGGAATATGCTTTATTTGTTCATCATTTCAAGTAAAGTTTCCGTTTTGATGGTGGGGGAAAAATCAAAGTATAGTTGTCAGGGGAGAAGGCTAAAGTATTGCTTTTCTATACTGAAGACTTGTAAAAAAAAAAGAAGTCCATGAGAATCCCAGTCCAAGGTCAATCAATGCTAGGACTGTGGGTACGTAAACAGCTAATGGATTGTAAAGACACATACCAGTGTTATGAATTTTTAAAGAGCAACTCTTCAGCACAGAAACCCATAAATCAATGATGACTTATTGGCTGGATCAATTATGCAAAGTTTCAAAACATTTAATGACAGGTAATGAACAGGCCTCTGGAGGACACCAGTCGGCAGCAGTGTTTCTGTGGTTGTAGTTACAGCTGCCTGAGTGAATTGGGTAGGGGTGGTTATTCCTAAGAAGTAATTAAAACTTAAATCTAAGAGTTTGTCTAAAGTGAAAGAAGATAATTATTACGTCTTCGTACATATCTAAATAGCTAGGGAAAAGGGTTGCCCATAATGGATTCGTAGGTAGTCCAGGTTGGTTTTCGACTGCGTGTGTCATTCTCAGGGAGCTTCTCTTTCTAAGCATTTGTTTGGAGGCCTCTGGCAAAACAATCTAAGCAGGAAGGAGAAAGATAATTTTTGAAAGAGGAAAAATGGGGGGAAATGATACCACAGGATGGGTTCTTATCATCATTTATTTTGAAATTAACTTTAAAAATCAGCTGGACGGACAGCCAGGCAGGCAGAGATGGGGTAATACTGCAAGATTCCGCTCCACCTAGAAGCGAAGGACAGAAAGCTAAGTGCGGGTTGGCTAATCCCATGGAAAGTCTCCTATCACTTGGGGCATTACAGTGCTTTAATCACAAATTAAAATAGTGACCCGGTGAAAGACAAAGGACTTGGGGGAAAGATTTCCGAGCGTCATAGTCCTTTAGTGTTTAAACATTGATTTTTTTCATTGTATAACTTCAGATAAATCTCTAGATTATGAGAAAGACAAAAGTTAAACATGCCATTCAATCCTAAGCATGGTTCTTTCTGTCTAAGCCACTGACATTGCTGCTGCATTTCTGTGTTAACAGTTAAAGAATCACTCAGATCAGATAAAGCCTTCCGACTGAGTCTGAAAGTACTAAAAATTCTGATATTCTTACAGAGCTTTCACTCATTTTACTGCTCAGCAGAAGGATCATAAAAACGGAGAGTGTAAAGTAAATTGGTTGTGAATTGCCGAGTTCAAGTGTCTCTGGACTGGGATTGTTTTCTGTGTCCTGAAAATTGTTGACGCGTTTTCAAAATGCTTTCAGTCAAGTGGGAAGAAAGGAAGTATCTTAAACATATTACTGATTTGGGGATATTTCATTTTCTCAAGCGGCTAACTACCAAACTCACATAAGGAGCCTGCATACTTTGTGTGTGTTTGGTAGAGACAGACTTCCCTGGTAATGAAGATCACAAGGAAATTTGGCACAGTTTCTAGCCCAAGCCTGTGATATGTACTTCCTGTCATATTCGTATTTATGGCTAAGTAAAATGAGTCAAACATTTGGATCCTTTGTTAAAATTTAGATATCCTAATTTGTGCTGATAAATAAACAAGAGCTCAGGGGTAAGAGGTAAAGAAGTCTACGAGTTCAAATCCTGGACAGGACATTTACTGGCTGTACAACTGTAGGCATTTCCTGATCTCTCTTGTTTGTATTCTTTTTGGTTTTTGTTTTTGACCCCATCTTTTAATTGTTTTAATTTTTACCTTTTAAATACTTTACTGTATATGCTATTATGGTTGTCCCAGTTTTTCCTCCTTTGCCCCCTCCACACAGCACACTCCCACCGTCATTCCCGGAACTGTTGTCCACGTAATCTCTCTTATTTGGTCGTCTCATCTTTACGTGAAATGGATGGCATACTTTCTACCTTCACAAAAACACCTAGCCTGTAGCTACTCAGTAATGATAGTGGTTATTAGCTGCCAAATCTGAAATATCCCTGGGAAAAATAATTATGGAATAGAATCAGGGCAAAGGTTGTTGCTAAATTCAAAGAAATAAACATCCTTCCACCAAAGGAAGTTGCCTTTTGGAATAACAATAGCTGTTAGCACCAAGGTATTTATTATGTATCAGGTGCTTTACCTGCGCTAACTCATCCAAGTCTGTCAACTCTTTTTTTTTCTTAAATCCTCACTTGAGGATATGTTTGCTAATTTTAGATTTTAGAAAGAGGAAGGGCAGGGGAGAGAGAGAGAGAGAGAGATCTATGCAAGAGAGAAACATTGTTTGGTTGCCTCCCGTACATGCCCTGACTGGGGATCAATCGTACAACCTTTTGGTGTATGGGACGATGCTTTAAAAAACTGAGCAACCAACCAGGGCGAAGTATGTAAACTCTTTGACAGAGCACTGCTATTACTGTTTTACAGATGAGGTCATGGTATCTCAAAGAGAAATTAATAAACTTGCCCAGGCATAAAATTGCAGAATTCAAAAGTAAATCAAACTGTGTTTGTTTGGCTAGATTCTGCTGTACCATGATGCTAAGCTTGTTTTGGCTTTGGTGAAAACAAAGGACTGAAAATACTATACCCCAAATTTTCTCATTGAAATGCATGGCTCTTGTAGAAATAAAAAGGGACAAGTTTTGCTATAGTGGGTTTTTCCCAACTGTCTGGGAAAGCAAATAAGGCTTGCAGTCGTGGGGACAAGGTTGAAATGTATCCTCAGTTTAAAGAAACGAGAGGCAGTGGAGGGCAGTTTAGTGCACAGTCCGGTGTATGTGACTTACTGAGTAATTCTATCAGAAAACAGTCGTGCTTGAGTAATAAATGGTCTGTTTCTCTGACCCAGGGGTCTTGTGTCTTCTGTCACTTTATTTATGTAAAACTATGGCAGGCTAACTTGTAAGCTCTCAAGTAGGGGAAAATCTTGGACTGTTCAGTTTCTGACTTAACACTGAAGAGCAGTGGTCATACCTGTTGTACCTCCATGTGGAAGAAAACACCAGAAGTGTCCCCAGACATGAGTTCTCCGAATTTCCCAACAGAATGAGAGGTGGGAAGTGGGACGGTGGAGACAAAGCTTTCAGCATATGTTATGTTTAAGCCGATGTTCTCATAAAGATAAGGACTGGAGCAAGAGATACAAATCATAACGCAGTAAAATGTTAATTTGTGTATATCAGAATGGCCAATATGAAAATATTGGACGTACCAAGTGATGACAGAAGGTAGGGCAGCTGGGACTATATACACACTTCTGGAAGTACTCAAAATGGGGGCAATTTACACTTCAGGGGGCAATTTGATAATACTAATAAAGGTGAAGATACCAACTCAGCATTCTAGGAATTCTACTCCTGGATGTATAGCCCAGAGAAACTTGCACAAGTAATATATACAAGTATATATATGAGTAATGTATATTATGTATATATGTATATATATATGTAAGAATATTCATTGCAGCACTGTAAGAGTAAAAACTAGAAAAATTAATATCCATAAAGAGGAGAATGAATGAATTGAGGTAAATTCATAGCATCCAGCAGCTTACGTGAGTAAACAGAAGATGGTGTATATCAATAGGGGTAAATCTCAAACACATAATATTAAACTACTAAGAGTAAGTTGGTGACACGTGCTTAGTGTATGAAACCATTAGCATAAAGTTTTAGAACACATAGACATATATTTCAGGGGTACATTTACAAGTAGCAAGAGTATGAAAACATGTACAGGATGAGTGTTTGGTGGTGCGGAGAAGGAAGGAAATGAAATAAGAAAAGGCACACAGAGGTCCTTAAGTTGTAGTTGTGATGTGTTGTATTTCAAGTCTAGTGGCAAGTATGGAAGAATTTGTTACATTTCCTTCTATAACTTTTGCATCTGAAATATTTCATAAAAATAACTTTTTATAGGAGTATTTATCATTTATATTGGAAAAGAACAGATAAATTTTGGGAATATATACCAGAATAACTTTAATTAATACCAGAATAACCAGAATTAATGGTTCAGTGATTCCTACCTTAGAAGATTTAGAATTTTTATAATGTCAATATGGATCAGTTTGATCATCCATCAGTCGGACAATACATTTTTGAAATCATCAGTCATTTTTATGGTATTGGATGCAGTTCTAGAAGACTCCCTATGATCTGCTTGTTTTTTGAATCATTTGTGAAGTTTTTTATTTATTAGATGGTACATTATTAATTCATAGTGATATATTAAGGTGAATGTAATTAACAATCAATTAACAGTAACATATTGATAAATAACTAATGTACATTAATTATAAAATTAACTAATGAAGTTCCATTATTAATGGTACTTAGGCCAGGAAGCAATGCCCAGGAACTTAACTTGTCAGCAAATAAACCCACACACCTACACTAAAGAACCAACTGTGTCCTTGAAGAGCAAAGATTATTCAAATTATTATTCTTTTATAGTTATTGAGTGAAATTTTTAAAAATTCCATTTTCTGATAAACAGCTTTGAATATATTTAAAATGGATATTTAAATGAAAATCATGGTTTGCTCATGAAAGGAGTGTCCCCAAATATCTAATAACTTCTTTCTGAGTTTCTTTCTTTCTTTTTTTTTAGTATTTCATTGTTGCTATTTTATTTTGTTTTTCTTTTTATTTCATTTAAAATATATTTTATTGATTATACTAGTACAGTTGTTCCATTTTTTTCTCCCCTTTATACCCCTTCACCCTGTACCTCCCTCCCGCCAGTGTTTCCTTCCCTTAGTTCACACCCATGGGTGGTACATGTAAGTGTTTTGGCTTCTTCATTTCCTATACTGTTCTTAACCTCCCCATGTCAACTTTGTAACTACAATTTATGCTTCTTATTTCCTATACGTTTCCCCCATTTTTCCCTATCTCCCTTCCCCCTGATTTTCTTAAATGAGTCCCTTTAACATTTTATATAATAAGGGCTTGGTGATAATGAACTCCTTTAAGTTGACCTCATCTGGGAAGCACTTTATCTGTCCTTTCATTCTAAATGATAGCTTTTCTGGAGAGAGTAGTCTTGGGTGTAGGTGCTTGCCTTTCATGACTTTTTCCTGTCTCCTTCTTTCCTGTAAGATCTCTTTTGAGAAAACAGCTAATAGTCTTATGGGAACTCCTTTGTAGGTAACCGTCTCCTTATCTCTTAATGTTTTTAAGATTCTCTCCTTATCTTTAATCTTGGCTAATGTAATTATGATGTGCCTTGCTGTGTGCTTCCTTGGGTCCAACTTCTTTGGGACTCTCTGAGCTTCCTGGACTTCCTAGAAGTCTATTTCCTTTGCCAGATTGGGGAAGCTCTCCTTGATTATTTTTTCAAATACGTTTTCAATTTCTTGCTCTTGCTCTTCTCCTCCCAGGACCCCCATGATTTGGATATTAGAACATTTAAAGTTGTTCCGGAGGTTCCTAAGCCACTCCTCATTTTTTTGAATTTTTGTTTCTTCATTCTGTTCTGGTTGAATTTTCTTTCTTCCTTCTGGTCCAAACAATTGATTTGAGTACCAGTTTCCTTCCCTTCATTTTTGGTTTGCTGTGTAGTTTTCTGTATTTTAATTTGCATAGCCTTTACTTTTTCCTCTATTTTACGATCATACTCAACTATTTCTGTGAACATCCTGATTATCAGTGTTTTGAATTTTGTGTTGGATAGGCTGGCTGTCTCTTCATTGCTTAGTTCTAATTTTGGAGCTTTGATCTGTGCTTTTGTTTGGGCCATATTTCTTTGTCTCCATGTACCTTTTATGTCATAAGGGGTAGAGCCTTAGGTATTTGCTAGGGTGGGGCAATCCATGTTGCTGCATATCACTATATGTGGCTCTCCCAGGGGTCCAAGAGGGAACAATACCACTTGGTTGGCTCTTGGCTGGCTTTCAGTCACTTCCCCCACTATGCATAAGCAAATTGGGCCCTTCTGGTGCTTATTCCTGGGTGGGTGGGTTTATATACTTTCTAGGACCCAGTGGTTCTCTCCAACGAAAGACCCTGTGAGGCTGGGAGTTTCTCCTACCACCACAACACTCACAAGTTTTTACAACCAGAGGTTTTGAGGTTTTACTTCCTTGCACTATAACCCTGGGTTCCATGGTCTGTCTCCCTCCTCAGTTGTTCCTCCTGGTTTATCTGCACACAAATGTGGGACCACTCGGTCTGCCAGCTGCAGCCTTGCTGCATATCTTCTCCATCCCAATTGCCTGTCTCTGCCCCTCCTACGGGTCTGAATGAATGTTTCTTCTTTAATTCCTTGGTTGTCTGATTTCCATACAGTTTGATTTCCTGTCAGTTCTGGTCATTTTTTATTTTTAAATTTGTTGTTTACCTTCTTTTGGTTGTGTGAGGAGGCAAAGTGTATCTACCTACACATCCATCTTGGCTGAAAGTCCTCTTTCTGAATTCCTGAGGCTGAAATGTGGTGGCCTCACTATCTCCATTTAATGATAATTTAAGAATTATCTTTTGAATTACAATATATATTCCTTCCTGTGTCATGGTCATTTTTTAGAGAATGAGGTGATTATGTAACTTAGTGGGGTCTACTGATAATCCGACATGTACTCTCATCTTACATTAGAGGCCTGTACCTTGTGATCATTTCCAAGATACGTATTGAATTTTTGTGACATGTCATTACTGTTTGCCAGATATATTTTATCCCCTATATTCTAACTTTTACCTCTTCTCTGAAACTTCAAAATATATTCCAGGACCCGCGGACGATAGCACCAGTGTCCCCTTACCTGAGCTTATTGAAATATTAATAAATTATCATCCAACAGGTGCAACCTGGTTCTGTTACAGAGACAAGGACAAGATTTTTACTTCTATTTTTTGCACAATTTCACAATTCAAGATCCAGGGGAAAAGGTTAAGGATGAAGATGTGTGTAAGGTACAAACAGTCCTTTTCAAGCCACATCTAGATCTGCAAAGAGAGGGGCGTCTAGACTCTTCCAGGTTTCAAGTTTTATTGATAGAACAGTGCCAGTTCAGAAGACTGCCTGCTACTTGTAACTGAAGTGGTTAAGCCACATACTTGTTGAAAGTTTTCTGACTTCCAAAATACTGAGCATTTAGTTTGAAGGCAGTCATTAGTGTTACTACAGAAACTAAGCATACCAATTAATACATGGCACACAGCACAATTTAAAAAACAAAACAAAACTAAACTAAATATCTACCAAGGCTTCTTTCTAAAAATATTCACAGGTTATTAAAGTTGTGAGATGCAGTAGAAATCAATCTCTTTTCTTTCTATTTTACAATGGAGGAAAGAGAGGCTCAGAAAAGTTGCGTTACTTGTCCAAAGCCATTCTCTACTGCATTCAGTTGTGAGACTAATAATGTAGTTAACTTATCAGTGGTATTATTACAGCGACTGTTCTAGAAGTGATTTCACAGCACAAGAAAAGAAGATATGGTGAACATGGAAAGAGCTAAAGAAGTTCAATGTGATTAAGTGATTGAGGTAGGATATATGTTACATGAGTTTTAAAGACAAGGGGAATTACTTTGAAGAAAAAAAAGGAGAGGAGAAAAAGAGAGTTTTTATAAGAATGTTCTACTTGTTCACCTTTTTTTCTGAAGGTAGACTTATTACACAGAAAATTAGCAAAAAGGAGTTTCTTTGAACGTAAAGAACTTTTGGATACTTTTAAAAACACTGTTAAAGATTTTAACAAATATCAGTCTTCAAGGTTTTTGAAATCCAAGTGGTAACAAGTACTCTGTTGTATGATCGTGTTAGATCCATTGGTTGTTTGACTGACTTTGCTCTCCAACTTCAGAAATTCAAGATTTAATATCATTCAAATTTTGTTAG
>PVKM010044543.1:0-12204 GCA_004027735.1 Carollia perspicillata | reverse complement strand
GTGCTCTGGGGAGGACAGCCGAGGTTGGGGGCCACCGATGCCCCAGGGCCTGAGCTTCAGGGGAAGGAGCCAAGGGGCGTAGGGTGGTGGGAAAGCCTTCCTGGGGGGTGGGGGGTGGAGGACCTGGGGCGGGGGGTCTGGGCATGAGGACACCCATGTTTCATGGACTCAGGGCATCTCCATTGGAGACAGGGCCGGGCCACGCCCAGCCCCGGGCCTCCCTGCTCTGCCCTCTCACACGCAGGCCTACAGCATCGACGTGGTTGCTGTGGTGAACGACACGGTGGGCACCATGATGGGCTGCGGGCCGGGGAGCGCACCCTGTGAGGTCGGGCTCGTCGTGGGTGAGCGGTGGTCTGCCTGTGGCAGTGGGTGGGACCCGGGGGCCCGTGGGCGGGCCTGACGGGATTGTGCCTGCCAGACACCGGCACCAACGCCTGTTACATGGAGGAGGCACGGCACGTGGCAGTGCTGGATGAGGACCGGGGCCGCGTCTGTGTCAGCATCGAGTGGGGCTCCTTCGGTGACGACGGGGCCCTTGGGCCAGTGCTGACCACATTCGACCGCATCCTGGACCAGGAGTCCCTGAACCCTGGTGCTCAGAGGTGGCTTGGCCTTCTGCTCTCGGCCCTGTCCCTGCTCTGCTCCCCATCCGCTGCTGTCCCTGTGCTTCAGCCCTTGGGGCCCAGCCTCTTGTTCCCTGGGGGCCCCGGCTGGGCTCAAAGAAGGAAGGGCTCAGGGTTCTAGAACTCAGAGTGTTCAACCCTTTGGCCCGCCCTTATTCCCGGCTCTGGCTGGCCCTGGTGGGAGCTGGCGACTGGGTAGCCAAGCAAACTGCTCCCACCCTCCTTTGGCCCCTGTCACCCTCCAGAAGCCCCCTAACCCTAACCTAAGCTGGAGGGGGCAGTGGGTCGGGATAAACACCCACCTGCCTCCTGGGAGGCCATCTGGCGACCCCAAAGCAAACAACCCCTCCCCCAGGGCTCCGCAGCTGGGCCTTAGCTGAGGCCTTAGGAAAACCTCCATCCAGCCGCCCTTCCCGCCTGCAGGTTTGAGAAGATGATCGGTGGCCTCTACCTGGGCGAGCTGGTGCGGCAGGTGCTGGCTCACCTGGCCCAGCATGGGGTTCTCTTCGGCGGCTGCACCTCCCCAGCCCTGCTGAGCCAAGGGGGCATTCTCCTGGAGCACGTGGCCGAGATGGAAGAGTGAGTGCGGGAAGCCGGCGGGGTTAGACAGTTGCTTGGGGGAGGGAGGAGGCTCTATGCCCCACGTAGCTATGGGGGTTTGGGGGAAGGGGGACAGGGAGCATCTGGGGAACTTGAGCCTCAAATCAGCACCCTGTCCCCCCAGCCCCTTGGCCGGGACAGCCCGGGTGCAGGCCGTCCTGCAGGGCCTGGGCCTGAGCCCGGGGGCCACGGACGCTGAGCTGGTGCAGCGCGTGTGTGCGGCGGTGTGCACTCGAGCCGCCCGCCTCTGCGCTGCTGCCCTGGCCGCTGTCCTCGCACGCCTCCAGCACGGCCGGGAGCAGCGGGCACTGCAGATCGCGGTGGCCACCGGAGGCCGAGTGTTTGAGCGACACCCCAGGTATGGGGAAAACATGTGAGCCTGTGTGAGCAGGGAGCAGGAGCACATGGGTGTGAGACATGCACCCAGAGGGCATTTGGTACCGGGGCTGCAGGGCAGTGGGTGCGGATGATGGCCAAGTGGAGTGGGGCCAGATGGGGGCTGGGGGCTGTGAGAGGCTAGAGGACAGGAAATCCGCTTCTCCTTGGGTGTGCAAATGGTCCCTGGGGGCTGGGCGTGCAGTGAGTGCACAGGCACGTTGAGAATCAAACTGGTTTGGAATGGGGGGGCCCGGGCTCCACTGAGCCCCGGGGGTCAGGGTTTGGTGCCAAGACAGGGTGGCCTGCCATGTGTCTGCACAGGTTCCTCAGCGTCCTGCGGGAGACCGTGAAGTTCCTGGCCCCCGAATGTGATGTCTCCTTCACCCCCTCTGTGGACGGGGGTGGCCGGGGTGTGGCAATGGTGACCGCTGTAGCTGCCCGTGTGGCAGCCCACCGGTGTATGCTAGAGGAGACCCTGGCCCCGTTCCGGCTGAACCGTGAGCAGCTGGCGCAGGTGCAGGCGCAGATGCGGGAAGCCATGGCCCAGGGGCTCCGAGGGGAGGCCTCTTCCCTCCGGATGCTGCCCACTTATGTCCAGGCCACTCCTGATGGCAGCGGTGAGGACCGGCCTGAGTGCAGGGCTGGGAAGTGGGTTCCTGGGGGTCGCAGTGTGGGCTGGAGGGAGCCGCCTGCCCCGTCCTGGCCCTGAGTGTCTCTGCCCCACAGAGCGGGGGGACTTCCTGGCACTGGACCTTGGGGGCACCAACTTCCGAGTCCTCCTGGTCCGCGTGGCCGAGGGTGGCGTGCAAATCACCAATGAGATCTACTCCATCCCTGAGCATGTGGCTCAGGGCCCTGGAGAGCAGGTGCCTGCTGCTGGGGGCCGGGTGCGGGGAGGCGGGCAAGGGGCAGGGCTCCCCCCGTGCTGACATGCCCCTCACCCCCACCGCCCGGCCCGCTCAGCTCTTTGACCACATCGTGGACTGCATCCTGAACTTCCAGCAGAAGCAGGGCCTGAGCAGACAGAGCCTCCCCCTGGGTTTCACCTTCTCCTTTCCCTGCAAGCAGGTTGGCCTAGACCAGGTGAGAGAGGGCGGCAGGGCTGGGAGAAGCCACAGCCCTTGAGGGAGCAGGCAGGACTCAGTGGGGAGGGGCAGGCAGAGGCACCACTGGATGGAGTCTACAGCCAGCCTCAGTTTCCCTAGATGTGGTGTGCCTAGGTGGATGGGTATGGTGAAGGGCCTGGCCCCCAGGCTCATGAAGAGGCCTGGGGTGGAGAGGGCTCCGGGTCAGGTCTGGGCCCCTGGGAGCAGGGTGGGCCCAATTCCGCCTGGAGTGCTGGCAGAGGGACCTGCGGGGACCAGCCTTTGCCCTTGTCCCTGTAGGGGCTGGGCTCACATGGGCTCTCTGCCCCCTCTCCCCTGCCCTGCCTTGCCAGTGCCTGCTGGGGGTGGGCACCTGGCTGTGGGGTGGCAGAGTAGTGGGCACTCAGCACACCCCCCCCAACCCTCCCACAAGAAGGCTGGAGTCCCTGTGCACGCACCTGCGGCTCCAAACAGCCCCTGTGGCTGTTGCCATCTGCTTGCCCCTGCTCCGACCTGCCTGGCGCTTGCCGCTGCGCTCTGCTCCCTCTCTGGGCCCACACCTGCACCCACGCCCGCGCGTCTCTCTACTGGTCTCCACTGCAGGCTAAGCAGCTGGCGTCTTTGATCATGTCTTGTAAGGTGTGAGAGGCAGGTAGATTCAAGATGCAAAGTCAGGCATGCTAGAAACGGGGTCCTATTGATCTTCTATCACTGAGCTATGTTTCTGCGTTGAGCCCACAGTCTTCGGAGGGGCCCTTCCCTAGGCAGGGACCCCCTCGGCAGCACAGTGATTGGCCTCTACTGTAAAGAAAGTGCAGGCACAAGGGCGAAGCTTTTGGGGAGACACCCAGGCTCGCTCTCTTGGGTCCTGACACCTCCCTGGGGAAGGAGGGCGGGGCCTCTTCTGCTCTCAGATCGCCCAAATCCCTGGACTCCTTCCCTGCCCCCAAGGGTGGGCCCAGGGCGGAGGGTGTAGAGCGCCTTCTCGGGAAGCCATCAGAAACCCGGCTCTGACTGCCCAGCGCCCCACGCCAGGCGGGGGTTCCTTGTCTGGTCTGGGAGCAGGGGAGCGTGGTGAACCCTCACAATCTGGCTCCCCCAGCTGGCCTCCTCTCATTTGCTCTCTCTGCCTGCTGGCTTCTGTTTGGGGGGCAGTGAGCGCAGAACACCCTAGAGGTGGTCACGTGGGAAAGGGGGTGACAGGGACTGTTGCCGGGCATGGCGTTGGTTAGTGTCTCCACAGCGCCCCACTGCCCCCGCCCTGGGGCAGAGCTGTCATTCCCCCTGCCTGCCCTCAGGGGAAGCACATGGAGGGAAGCACAGCCAAGGCCCGTCCACAATTTGAGGCCAATTTCTCATGATAAAGTCATATCAGTCCGGTCCCCTGCGCCTCCCGTCGGGTGTCTGGGCTCTGGCTTTTCTGTGGGTCACTCCCGTCTGGAACACACGCAAATGAATTGCTCCTTGACCTGGCTCCATCCTGGCTCTGAGAAGTCCTGTCAGGCGACCCTGGCCAGTTCTTTCCAAAAAAGCAGAATCTGCTGTTGTGGATGCCTGAGGCTTCTCTGTCCCCCACTCCTCACACACAGCGCTCCTGTGACCAGCTCTGTCCCTCCCTAACCTGATCACAAAGGGCCACTCCTTCCTCCCGGGCAAAGTCTTAAAGCAGCCCTGCCCTGAGCATTCCGAACTGACACAGAAGACATGGGTCAGACGGCTGTCGGCAGGTCTCTTCACACTGGAGGGTGTTGGAGGAGAGGCAGGGGCACCTGTGTGGGCGAGTGGGCCCAGGACCCTGCCTGGGGACAGTGGACATTGTGTGCTTAAGGGGGCGGGGGCTCTGGGAGGCCAAGCGAGAGTCCAAGGGGCATCCAGCTCCCCATCCCGCCTTGTACCGCGCCAGGGCATCCTCCTGAACTGGACGAAGGGCTTCAACGCCTCGGACTGCGAGGGCCAGGATGTCGTGGGGCTGCTGCGGCAGGCTATTGTGCGCAAACAGGTAAGGCGTTTGCCTCCGGGATGCTTTGGGACGTGACATGCCTGGAGGGGAGCAAGGGGTCTCTTGCTTCCTGAGATGGGGACCCTCTGAAGTAGAGACCTCTGGGTCCAGTGCTGGTTGCCATGACGACCATGTTGCCCAGCAACTAGCAGCATCCTTTTGTGCGCAGGCAGTGAAGCTGAATGTCGTTGCCATTGTCAATGACACTGTGGGGACCATGATGTCCTGTGGCTATGAAGACCCCCGTTGTGAGGTTGGCCTTATCGTCGGTGAGGAGGACGCCGC
Organism: Carollia perspicillata; assembly: GCA_004027735.1. Lineage (NCBI taxonomy): Eukaryota > Metazoa > Chordata > Mammalia > Chiroptera > Phyllostomidae > Carollia > Carollia perspicillata. The sequence continues at coordinate 7,231 of PVKM010044543.1, read as the reverse complement.
TCTTTTCTGCCCCCACTGCCTGATGCTAATTCATTGCCCCCTGTTGCCTCCTCGGTTTGGACACTCCCCCGGCCTTGGGGATGCGGGATCCTTCCCATCCCACCCACCAGGGCCCTGGAACACCCTGCTGGGCCAGGAGTCTGGAGCAGGGGTGTCCTGTCCACTTCAGCTGCTGCCTCAGTGATGCTCTCTGAGCCGCGGTTTGCCCTTCTATTTAATGCATCAGCTTCGGGTGGAAATATTGGCTCTGCCACTTCCACCTGCATGGCCTTGGGCAGGTCACCAGAGCCTCAGTTTCCTCATCCCTAAAATGGAGATGATAATGGTGCCTATCTCGAGGCAAAGCGTGGCCCAGCACCTGCCTCACAGAGGTGCAGTCTCAGTGCCTGAGCTGGTGGGGCCGGGGTAGACAGGGAATGGGCTGGGAGGGTCCTTCAGGCCATCCCAGATTCTAAGCCTTTATTAAGCACCTGTGGCCAGCTGGGGGCTGGAAGAAGGGACAGGAAGACACATAAAGAAGGTGGGAGACACCTGCCTTCTCAAAACTGACCATTTAGCAGGTGTTGAGCCCAGAACAGCACGTGGCGGTCAGAGAGAGCTGACCCTGCCTCTCTGTGGCAGGGCGACAAGGCTGGGCTCACACAGGAAGGGGCTGCAAGATCAGGGAGACCTGCAAAGGAAGCCTTGGAAGAAGGGATCTGGCTTGGTGGGGAAGGAGGGTGTCTGCAGGCCCTTGGGCATCAGCCTCGGAGACCAAGGTGTGTGATGGTCTCTCACAGGACCAGGAGTTTCTAGAACAGGCGCACCCAGGTTGCCGTGGGAATAAACCCTTGGATGGAGGAGTTCCAGATGGGGCGGACAGGGAGCCCGCCTGCCTAAAGCCGACTGCGTTGGGGAGAGGAAGGGGCTGTCTTTGGCCTCTGCCCACAACGCCGTCCCTTTCCATGCCTCTCAGCTTCACGGCCAAATCCCAACATCACCTCCTCTTTGTAGCTTTTCCTGACCCTCTAGGCAGGGAGATTCGCCGTGCCTGGGGCTCCCGCGGTGCTCTGCTTTGCACCTTTATTGGGGCACACACAGCACATCGAGCTGGCTGCCCTTTGCCCCGCCTCTGGCCTCCGTGGGGCCCTGCTGGTCTGACGCCGACCTGCCTGCGTCCTTGGCTCTCGGCGCAGCTCCAGCTGTTTGGACTAAAGACCTGAAGGCCAGTGCAGGTTGCTTAGGCCCCTCACCTGTGGACAGCGAGGGGCTGCTACACATCTCCCAGGGGACTGACATGACTGGTGACATTTTTAGGAGACCCGGGGCAGCACAGGACGCACACCGAGGGTGGCGCTGGCAGGGGAGTGGCAGAGGCCCGGAGGGCTTGGGGCTGGCAGGGTCTGCGGAAGGAAGGTCAGGAAGGATGACCAGGACCCAGTGTAGGGCATGAGTGTGGGAAGATTCAGAGGTAAAAACATGAGCCCAAAATCTGCTGTCTCGGGGTGTAGAGGGCTCAGAGGGGTCTTGTGTGCGTTAGTCAGCGGCTCCCACGCCGTCCGGCCTTCCTGCAGGGACCGGCACCAATGCCTGCTACATGGAAGAGCTCCGGAACGTGGCAGGCGTGGCCGGGGACTCAGGCCTCATGTGCATCAATATGGAGTGGGGCGCCTTTGGGGACGACGGCTCTCTGGGCACTCTCACCACCTGCTTTGACGAACTTGTGGATCAGGCATCCATCAACCCCGGCAAACAGAGGTGCGGGCTGGGCCAGGGTGGCTGGCCGTGGCATCTGCCAGTGCAGGTGGTTGGTGGGGTCTCCCGCCCCATGGGCACACACGCTTTCATGCAGGTTTGAGAAGATGATCAGTGGCATGTACCTGGGGGAGACTGTCCGCCACATCCTCTTGCACTTGACCAGCCTTGGAGTTCTCTTCCGGGGTCAGAAGACCCAGCGCCTTCAGACCAGGGACATTTTCAAGACCAAGTTTCTCTCTGAGATCGAAAGGTGCTGAGGCCTGCACTACCCACTCCCTGATCCCAGAGAGTCTGTTCTCTTTGGGTGGAAGGCTGGCTGGAGGGAGCTCCACCTGGGGAGACAGAGGTCACGAGAGATGGGGCAGCCAATGCCAGACCCTGCCAGTCTGAGCTCTCTTCCTTCCTGTCCCCAGTGACAGCCTGGCCTTGAGGCAGGTCCGAGCCATTCTGGAGGACCTGGGCCTGCCCTTGACCTCGGATGATGCCCTGATGGTCCTAGAGGTGTGCCAGGCTGTGTCCCAGCGGGCCGCCCAGCTCTGTGGGGCGGGTGTGGCTGCCGTGGTGGAGAAGATCCGTGAGAACCGGGGCCTGGATGAGCTGACTGTGTCTGTAGGGGTGGACGGGACCCTCTACAAGCTGCACCCACAGTGAGTCTGGGCCACCAGCCAGGTTGGGAGGCTGGGCGGGGCCTGGCTGCCCGGGCTCACCCTCCGCCCCTCCCCCGCAGCTTCTCTGGCCTGGTGGAGGCCACTGTGCGGGAGCTGGCCCCTCGCTGTGCGGTCACCTTCCTGCAGTCGGCGGATGGGTCGGGCAAAGGTGCAGCCCTGGTCACCGCCGTCGCCTGCCGCCTGGCCCAGCAGGCCCCTGTCTGAAGGAGTCTCCAGGACGGAGCTGCACTGGACCGGGGCCCAGGCCCTATCTGCTCCCGGCCAGGCCCAGCCCCCCAGGACTCCCGGCACAGCCCCCACGTGACCTCACTGTGGCCACTGGCCTCAGCCTCTGGCTTCCCGCAGAGAAGTGGCACTCAGGTTAGCAATATATATATATAATTTATTTACATTCACTTCCGCTAAAATCCCTACGCGCCCCGGCGGCCGGGCAAGGCTGTGTACATAAGGCCAAGTGTAAGTGCACGAACGCACTTAAGACAGAGTCAGGGCACGAGCTTCACACCACAGGCCCAGGAGCGGGCACACCACGGCACGCACACTCGCCATCGGCCAGCCCGGGACTCCCGTTGCATATTCACACGCCCCACTGGGCAGGGCTCCTCTTGGCGGGGGGCAGGGGAGGACGGGGAGGAGCCGTGGGGTGTCCCTGGGTGGGGGGAGGAGGGCAGCATGTGAGGCTGATGCCGGGCGTGAGAGGCGTGAGTGGCCTCCAGGTGTACAGCGTGAGATGTGCGCGCGCGGGCGATGCGGGTGAGATGGCACACAAGACATGCGTGGGCACATGCCTGTGTGGAGGTCATGTGCCTGAACCCAGGGGCCGCCCCCCCATTCGGCTGTGGCCCTCAGTCCCACGGGCTTGGAGCCGGGCCCCTCAGAGGCGCCCCTACCCGGCAGGCACAGAAATGTTTGCATAAGGTCCGGCTCGGGCAGGAGCTCGGGCTGCGTCCCGAGCCCAGGGTGCGCGCACTGTGCGTGCGCTGCCCCCAGCCAGGGGCCGGAGGAGAGGTAGCCACGCACACACACACACACATACATACACATACACACACATGGGCGGGGCCTGGTCTGGCTCCCGGCGCTGTCTACCCTGGGCCCTGGGGTCAGGGGCAGTGCCAGCCTGGCCTGGCAGGCCATGGAGGGACAGGGGTGTGGGTGGGGTCTGAAGGGCCAGTGTGAAGGGACCGAGTCCACCAGGAAGGGCCTGTCTGCACAGCTCCCCGGGTGTGGGGGGCAGGGCCCCGCCGGGCCTCTGCCTATCCCTGGTGGGTCCCAAAGCTGGTGAGAGTGTGGTGCTGGGGGCCTGGCTGGCCTCAGCATTCGGCCTCTGACACCGTGAAGAGGCCACCATCAGGCTGGCCCAGGCCGGCCACCGCCGCAGCCAGCTGGCTGAGGTTGCCGCTGGGGAAGTGCCTGGCCTCCCACAGGTTGAGGATCATGGCTGTGGGGCTGGGCTTAGAGGCGAAGAAGCTGAGATGGCTGCAGAGGAGAGGGGAGGGGAGGGCGCGGTCAGTGCTGGCATCACCCCAGGCTGCTTCCTCCTGCCCCCCCAGCCCCCCTCAAGGCAGGGCCTCCCCTCTGCCAAGCATGCTGGATGCCCTGGCTGCTGGTGGATGGGGCACAGGCCCCACTGAGCATCCTGTCCACCCCACCTACCCTGCCTGGCTGGGCTGCAGGTGGCCTTGGCCGCCCCTCCCTGCCCATCTCCCAGGCACCTGTCCAGGTGGAGTTTCTGGGCCAGAGTCCGCCAGTCAGCACCCCGGCTACAGGGTGGGTCCAGGCTGGTGATGATCTTCTGCCGAATGAGGAAGGGGATCTTGAAGGCACTGGGGCCCACTAGGGCTGGGACCCCCCCTTCACTCTCCAGAGCCAGCAGCTCAGTGAATCTTGTGTCCTAGGCATGAGAAGGGGTGGGGAAGACTGTTAGGGCTTTCCCTGGCCCAGGCCCACCACAGCTTGCTGCTGGGGGCACACCCAAACCACCCAGAGCACAATGCCATGTGGGCACTGCTGCTTCCCGGGCACACCTTGCCGAGGTCAGAGGTGTAGTGACCTGCCCAAAACCAGTGAGCCTGGAGCCTTCCACCTCATCCCCCGCCCGCCAGGCCTTCCCCGTCTCCCCACCCAGCCTGTGCCCAGCACACAGGTGCCCAGCACACAGGTGCCCAGCGCTCCCTTGCCACCTATGTCCTTGAGCCCAGCCCTGCCACCCGAGACACTGCCCTTCCCTTGATGCTGTCTGTCTGACTCTTACTGATCCTTCTAGACCCGGTACAAAGTCGCTCCTCGGGACTCCCCCCACATCTCCTTCCTGCTGCACCCCCACCCTCTTCAGCCCCTTCCCCAGTCCCACCGCACCCTCCCGAAGCTGTCTATCTGCACCTGCACCTCCCGGCCCCTCGGACTGAGAGCGAAGGAAGAGGCCAAGAGGTTTCTGGTTTCTAGGAGGAGGGGTCAGGGTAGGCCTCGGGGGTGTGGTGCACAGGCAGTGCTGACACCCTGTCTGCCCACCTTGGTGATGTTGAAGTTGATGTTGAAGCTCTGCCCGTCCCCCTCCACCTGCCACACCCACACCTTGCAGGCCAGGTCGCTGGTGCTGGCGCTGACGCGCTCCAAGGTGAAGGTGCAGTGCAGGTGCTGCTGTGCGCCCGTCCAGATGTGGTAGAAGGGGATCTCCTGGGGGGGGAGGCGGGGGACGGCATGGAGGCGTCAGGTGTGCCAGGCAGCAGGTGCGCCTGGCTGCGGGAACCTCGCGCGCCCTCACCTGGTAGCTGACGAGGAGCTTGCTCTTCCACAGGGAGCTGGGCACGTCGTGGATGGACAGGCGCAGGTTGTGGTAACTGTCCTTCAGGTGCAGGACTCGAGGCTCCTGGATCAGCTGTCCCCCCAGCTGCTTCTCCAGCTGCACCACCTCCTGCAGTGCCCCAGGTGGTCAGCGGGCCTGGGGGCGGGGACAGCCCCCTCCAGCTCCTGCTGCGCTCCCTGGGGACCGGGGGCAGTACCTTGAGTGCGTCCCGGGTGTCGTGCAGGCAGTAGACCCGGATGCTGTACTCCAGGGAGGTGCAGGCCGCAGGGGCAAACAGAAGCAGCTTGAGGCGCTTGGCCGCGGCCACGCTGAGGGCCTCTCCCACCAGGGCGAAGCGGCCCAGCTGCTCTGTGAAGACGTAGCAGGCGCCGGCCTCCAGCTGGCAGTAGTAGAGGTGGGAGGGCGCCTCCTCGCCCAGGTGTAGCACGTCCTGTGGGAGGGCTCGATGGTTGGACTCAGGGCCCTTGGGGCTCCCTGGGCTGGCCAGAGCCTGGGGGCAGGGACCTGGCTCCCCCGGGAGTGGAGGACTCACCTCCCAGCTGCCCTCGCAGGACTGCTTTTTGAGGCGTAGGCTCCAGCTCTCGGGGCTGGGCTCCCCGCAGTGGTCCATAGCCAGGATGACAGGCCGAGTGAGCAGAACTCCAGGGGGCCCACAGCTAACGACGGGACTCAGCAGGGTCTGACAGCCGGCTAGGGGCAACCTCAAGTGGGGAAGCGTGGGTGGGGAGGGAAAGGTGTCAGCCGGCTGTCCCGGGGCCTGGGCAGGATGTGGCTGGACAGCGGCACCGGCTTGGGGGCAGAGCTGGGTCAGGCTTAGGGGCAGCTCCTCCCTGCGCCCCGAGCCAGCCAGACCCGACCAGACCCAGCAGTGATGGGGCGGGGGCTTCCTGGTGACTGCAGGTGGGGGTGGACCCACCCAGCCCCCGGTCCAGGGCCCATGCCCGCACCTCACATCCTCTGGCTTGTGCAGCGTGAGGTAGACCTCGTAGATCTTCCCTCGGGGTATGGCGTCGGGGGGGATGAGGAGGCTGACCCCTGTGGCAGAGCGGGAAGAGGGCTAGGCTCACCGGGGCTGTGAGGACACCAAACACCCCATCTGCCTGCCCCCTCATGAACCTTCTTTTGAGAACTGATCGGTGCTAGCCTGGCTGGGGACAGAGGTGCCACAGGGACAGTTCAACTACCCACATGGGTAGGAAGCTGAGCCACAGTGACCTCGAGAGAGGTCAAGGGAGCTTGGGTGGGAAAAGCATGTCCTGGGCACAGAAAACACCAAAACAAAAGGCACCAGGTATGCTGGACTTGCCTCCCCCGTCACCCTCCCTAAGACCTTCGCGTTACTCCTACCCAATCGAGCCCAGCTTCCTGCCTGCCATTTATACCTCCAGCCCCAACTGCCTTCCCAGCCGCACCTCCAGCCCAGCCTGTGCTGCACACTCACCATTCCGGGGCCACTGCCCCACCCCCTGCCCCACTCAGGCTTCCCCCACCTCTGCCGGCGTGGCCACCTCTGGGGATGGCTGCTCTCGGCCACTCTGCCGGACTTTGCTCCTCATTTGGCAGTGGCCTGTACAGTGGGGCTGGGACCCTGAGCAGCCTTGTCTGCTTTGGTGCTCCTCCCTGGTCTGGGAGCCATTGCACACGTGCCCTCCTGTCCGGTGGAGTCACCTCTGCCCTGGCGTCTTGCAGGGACAGCATCAGAAAGTGCCTGTTGAGTGTTCCAGGGGCGAGGCAGTGGGGCGGGATGGAGAGGACAGAGGCTGGGGTGTTGCTCTGGGGAGGGCGAATGGTGGTCCTGCCCCACCTTCCTGACCTTTTAGGACAGGGAGTCCTCACATTAGAAGGAGGGGAAAAAATTCTATGACTTTATCCCACCACGTCCGAAAGCACAGGTATGCCCTGCAGAGTGGGTGACCGGGTGGGCCAGCTGGAATGCCGCCACTCTCTGGGAACTGCCCGGTTCTCACTCAGTGAGTGCTCACACCAAGTGCCGGCATTCAGGGAGTGAGGGGAAACCATG